>LKNJ01003981.1:15630-37546 GCA_002120245.1 Maccullochella peelii
AAAAAAAAAAAAAAAAAAAAAAACAGACAGTGGGAATACAGGTAGTGAGATAGAGGCTGGACTGAGATGGAGGAAGAGGAATTGGAATTTGTCTTATCAAATGGTAAATAGCTGCATTTATATAGAGTTTTTATCCAAAGTGCTTTACAATTTTGCCTCTCATTCACATTCACACACCGATGACACCCAGCGATGCACTTGCACTACCGTGCAAGGTGCTGGTCTGACCATCAGGACCTATTTGGGGTTGAGTTTCTTGCCCAAGGACACTTCAGCAAAGTGGATCCTTAACCAGAGCGCCGCATCTCTCTCTCTCTATCTGACCTGCTCTCTTCAATGCCCCCTGGGTGCACTGATACTTTGACTGCTTTTCTTTTGAATTCACAGCTAACCCAGGTCAAATCTTAATCTCAAGAAGGCGCCATGGATGGCTGCCTCGGTGTGTTGCTGCACATGGTTTTGTTTGTAAACTCTTGCTGTATTACCCAGAGCTCTTTCACCAGAGAAGAACTGATGAACATCAGGGGAACATTTCCAGTGGATTCATTTCCCACTTTTCTTGCGTCATCCATAGAATTATTAGACATTCTCATCAAAGTTGCCCTCACCTTTGTTCATGTAGTGAAACGCCGGAGGAGAGGGAAACAGATGCGCTCGTGCACCTTGGCCCAGCATGGTCTTCGCACACCGGGAATATTTCTCTCCAATGTGCAATCAAACTGGATGAACTTCAGCTACTGGTGGGGAAAGACAGAGACTTTTCTTCATCTTCCATTTTGTGCTTCACGGAGATGTGGCTGTGTGGATCAATACCAGACTCTGCGCTGCAGCTGGCACGCTTCCAACTTTTCAGAGCGGATTGCGACGCAGAACTTTCAGGCAAAAGGAAAGGTGGAGGTATCTGTTGTTACACTAACAGTGTAACGATGTGACAGTTATCCTACACCACTGTTCACCTGCTCTTTTTTCATAAACTGCAAACCCTTCTACTACCCCCCTGTGACTTTGTTTTGTTCATTCTGGTCGAGGTTTACATTCCACCGCAGGCCAACATGCAATGGGCCCCCTCCTCCACCACCACCACCACCACCACAATGACAACTCTCTTCATCCCAGAGAGGGATGTTAACAGGCTGTTCAAGATACAGAACCCCTGCAAAGCAGCTGGACTAGACTCTGTCTTTCCTTCCATCCTGAAGCCCTCATTGGAGACATGCCATGTGCAAGTATGCTTCAAAACCTCCACCATCATCCCCATCCCCACAAAACAAGGACCACAGGACTTAATGACTACAGACCCATCGCTCGGACCTCTGTGGTAATAAAGTCATTTGAGCACCTTGTGCTGTCCCACCTCCAAGCCATCACCAACCCACTGCTGGACCCCCTGCAGTAAACAAGGCCCTCCACTTCATCAGCACCTGGACTCTTCAGGAACCTATGCCAGTGTCCTGTTTGTGGATTTTAGCCCTGCCTTTATCATCCTGGCCCTGCGGCAGGACAAGCTCTCCCAGTTGTGTGCCTGACTCCACCTGTAGGTGGATCACAGACCTGTCTGACAGGAGGCAGCACGTGAAGCTGGGGATACACGTCTCTGACACCCAGACCATCAGCACCGGTTCCCCTCAAGGCTGTGTCCTTTCCCTTCTACTCTTCTCCCTGTACACCAACAGCTGCACCTCCAGTCTGTCAAGCTCCTGAAGCTCATGGATGACACCACCCTCACTGGGCTCACCTCTGGTGGGGATAAGGGCAGACTGCAGCATATCATTCGCTCTGATGAGAAGGTGATTGGCTGAAATCTGCCATCCCTCTAGAACCTGTACACCTCCAGGACCTTGAGACGAGAAGGAAATATTCTGGCCGACCCCTCCCACACTGGACACAAACTTTTTGAAACCATCAAGACCAAGAACAGTTTCTTCCTCACTGCATTTGGCCTCATCAACAAGGCCCGGGACGCACACTGACACAAACCTGTACAGCTCTTTCATTTTTACAAAGTTATATTGTACATATTTTTTATAATTTTTTAGCATATTTTACTGTCAGTTTTCTATATGCTTTTTGACTTGCAGTACTTGCTTTATCTTACTGTGTTTATTGTTATGCACCAAAACACCTTGTATGTGAAAACTACTTGGCAATAAACCTGATACTGATTAGTACTCTCTCTGTTTTATAGTTACAGATTAAGCGCTACAGTCACCTAACATACTGGCCTCTAGTTTTATGATGGTGTGGTACGGCGATATGGAGTGGCAGAAAGAGCAGTGGTGTTATGTGCAAAATCAACAGTAACAAGACTGCAGAGGTACACTTAATTAGAAACAATGAGCTACATGTGCATACAAAATAACTTATTGATGATTAGATTTCTCTGTCATGAAATCAGTAGGGGATATGTTATATTACTGAACAGGAATGCATCAAAAACAAAAGCAGTATGTGAGTGGGAAACATTACCAAATAGTACTGAATTATCAAAAAAGACACTACCTGCCACTTTACGTCTTTATGTGTGAACAGGGTAAAAGGGAGAGCCCAGACACTCTGTGAAGGAAATTCATTTTGGTTCTTGTATTGAGATCTCATTCTTTCGTTCACTATCCAGAGCTCATGACCGTAGGTGAAGTTTGGGAGAGCTTCTGATGCACATACATAAGCAAAAGACGAACATCAGTGTGGCTGATTCAGATAGATTGAGCTTAGTGGAGTGCATGTCAACATAGTGAATGTCTATGGACAAAATGATTAGGGCTGTTACTGGAGCTACTCTCGACACCTAATATTATCCTGGCTTTGTTTCTACACTATATTTTTTGTAAATTTTTCTGCTAATTTTTTTTGTAATGTCTGCACTTATTCAGTTTTATATAACAGTGACAACTGGTAAAACAACAAGTCCTTTCCAGTCCTCTTTCAATGCCATGAGGGAGACTGTAAAATACCTTTCTCACTTCACCACATAAATACACCATGTTTATGTCCTTGTTTAAAGTTTTCATTGGGAATTGAGCCTCAAAATTACATCCTTGTGCGATCCACAATGACTCAAGACTCAAAAGACATGACCTGGGAATGTTGAGAAACGTTCAGTTTCCCACACAGGAATAAGAACTAGTAGTCAACCAGTCAAGCTTGTTTTGAGTCCCTCTGGAAACAGAAGCAGTTGTTTTCGATTCCACTCAACTACATAAAAGTACGTCAAACTAAATGGAGGAAATGCTGATCATTGCACTCAACAGTTTCCTACTACCACGACTTGGATAAGCAAAACAATGCATGGAAACACATAATTCCGTAAATTAACCTCTTGGTTGTGTGCCGGTATAGTGGTATAATAGCAGAAAACTCCACAATTGGAGCTTAGTAGCAGAAAACTCCACAATTGGAGCTTAGTAGCAGAAAACTCCACAATTGGAGCTTAGTATGTGCAAGTATTGACTCAACCCTCTGACAGAAGGAAACGGAGAAAGGAACTCCTTCAGTTCACAGCAACTCACATCCAACCTAAGGTGGTCAAAGCTCCATTTTCAGTCCCACAGCCACTGACATTGAGGCACTGATAATGTTTCCTGCCAATTGATAATTTAATTTGACCCAATAATTTGCATATGTCAGGCTGATGTCACACTGAAATCACACATGAACATAGCTTCCCTCTAACCAGTAGTTGGTTTCAATCATTCATATAGTTTCAGTTTCATTTGCTCGAGGTTTCTGCCCCCACCCTAATATGGAATGGAGGTACATGGCCTTTTGTTTGTGGCACACAAGGCATTTACAAATTAGATTTCACAACAGGAACATTCTTTCTACACTGTCAGCAGTACATATATACTGTATACTGCATTGAATACTTTACTGAAGCTATACGCTATCACACATATACACGCTATCCGCTATCAGATATATATTGTGTGAGCTTAAATTCAACACGCCATTGTTTACATCAAAAATTGTAGATGTAAATCATTTTATGTAATTCAGTGTGGCATACTGAGTACCTCTGGAAACCCTGGTACTCACCACATGAGTTTAATGATGGACCCACCAAAGGGTCCTTGGGGTTAAGGAGAATCTAGAGGTAAATGCAAAATCAACAAAAGATAGACTATAGTTTTAAAGCTCCCATATATTTTAATGATCTTGTTTTTTGAAGTATTAAACTGAACAGTATATTATGGTCCAAGTACAGTGTCCCTCATTTACTGTATTAACATATGTAGCTACCTTTAGAAGCGAGTTCTTCTCCCATTCATCTTAATAAGCGGTGATGTGACATTTTATTATATTTTAGTAAGAAGCCTCCCTGCTTTCTTATCTGCTGCTGTTTTAATTTTCTGTTAATGCAAACTCCTCCTTCTTTACTTCCACTTGCTCCATACTTAACTGTTATCTAGATAAATTTATCATAATGTACATTCCCATAGTACTAATTCCATCAGTTCAACAACAGAGTCAAACTGTTTTCATTTACTAATTAATTCCAATTGTTCCTTTGAGTTTTTTGGTCACTGTTGGTAGCTACCGTGAATGAACCCCAACACTTCCTGCACATACGTTTCATCTAAAATTGTTGTTGAATGCTGTTATTTTATATTCTTGATTCATTTAATCATTTAATTCATTTGTGTGTTCAACTCTGCTAAGGAAGAACTGATGCTTGTAGTTTGCTACAAGCATGACAATATAATATAAATCTTCATGTCCCATGCACAAGGCTATGCATTCTCACAGTGTGTAAAATGATCATACAGTCATTATAAGACAATAATTCATATTACACAAGTTTGATGAATGGGATTCTTCACTTGTCATGATTTGGATTTACCAAATATAAATTATTAGTTTACATTTATTTCAAACTTTTTTTGCTGAATGAAATACCCTGAAATACCTTTCTTATTCATTAAGTGTAGCCAATCAGAACCATGTCCAGTAGTGACATGTTTACCACTGTTAGTCAGAAACTACATGAAAACAGGCTGACTTTTTGAAATGCTGTAGTATTAACTGCTCTGACAAACTCAAAATTGAACAATGTCTTATTTTAAAAGCTTATGTATATACAGTTATATAATGTAATGTATACGTTTTTCCTCTTTTATAGAAATGAGAAAAGACAGACAGACAGATAGATAGATAGTAAAACTAACTCACAAGTTAACACATATTCCAAGAGGTCATTAGAGTCCAGGAGTTTGTTTAGCCATTACATCTAAAAAGCTATATATTAATATAATCAATCAATTAATAACTAAAATAAATAAAAAGCCAACCATAAGTAATGCCACCATAAGCAGGCCAACCACTGCCTCTGCCTCCACATTGAGTCAGTGGCGGACATTTCCCCAGCCGAACACAAGCACTGTGCTTTTACATTATTTCGTAGCTCTAGGTCTCAGCCTTTGCTGCTGACATTTGGGTTCCACAAGCAGACTGAATGACTGTTGCCGCCAGTGTTCAATTGCCTTGCTCTGCCATGCGTGGCAGGTAAAAGACCACACAGCCACAAATGGATGTAAACTCACACTTTCAATACACTACAAAAACAGTTACACATATACACAGTCACAGGAAACTGCACTGCAGAGAAAAGTCGGTGTCTGTGGCACAAATACAAATTATAAAAAGAGTGTATCAGCAAAGACCTCAGAAATACATCGAAAGCCAGTACTCAAATAATGGTTGGCCTGAATAAATAAAGGCTTGGAAAGAAACACATTGAGAAGGGGTGGGATTGTTGAATTCAGCGTAAGGTATGTGTCTTCAACAGTACTCATTACAATCAACTGTAACAACAACAGAGTCATGTCATGCTCAAATACTCGCTTATACTTTTTAAAGCGAGGTAAAGCCACCGTCAATGAAACGCAACACTTCCTGCAGATGTATTAAAGTAAAACCTACCAGCACCAGGAGGGGATATGCCATTTAAGTGGCTAGAAGGCTTTTAATGTGAAATATCTCTGCAGAGTGTTGTGTGGAGTAGCTTAACAGTGATTGAAAAACTACAATATGGCAGAAAGGGGAAATAATTAGTGAATGAAAACAGTATCTGAGGAGAAACTCAGCAGAGCAGAGTGGTGAGTATGACATGACTCTGTTGTTGCACTGATGGAATTAAAGCTGTGGAAATGTACATTACACTGAATTTATCAGGACAACAGGGAAACATGAAGGAAGTGTTGAGTTTGCATCAGCAAGAAATTGAAAAGGAGCAGATCAGAAAACATAGAGGCTTCTTACTGAAATATAATCAAATATAAATAAAACAGGGGGAATTAGAAATAAAGGCTTGTCTTTAATACAAACCTGGTTCTCTCCGCAGGTGAGGTTAATAAGGGCCACTCTTTGAGAATTTATGGAATTTTAAAAGCAAACAATGCACAGTGTAGTAGATTGTTGATAAGTCTCCAGCCATACTGTATTCTTACAGAACGGTTTTAAAATATGTTACTTGGTTTAAGCCCCTCTGTAGTTTCAAAAGTCTCCTCAAGAGGCCCCTAAAGGCAGCAGTGTTAATTACACCTCACAATTACATAACATCATTATGTTACTTTGACTTGATTTTCTTCTTCTTTTTAAAGAGTATTCAAATGTCTTAGAGGTCATATGCTCTTCAGCATGTATACACATTCTTGGACGGAAGACACTCAGCATTATTATCCTTATCTGATTTCCCTAAACACACTAAACTTCCTGTTCTTGGTTGATTTTATACTAGTACTACCTACCAAGATCTAATACCTAGACCTAGTCTTATGTAATAACTAATATTGCTTTCTTTCTTTTTAAATTGAACAACAACAATGTAAATAACACAACAGGGCATCGAATAAATTCTTTACAGCATTACACCAAAAGGATATCTAAATGGGAATAAAGTGAAATAAATGACAAAACACACACACAAACATATAAATAAATAAAATAGAGACTTCACCAACAAAAAGTGTAGGTCTCACATACAAAAATAATCATAAAAATTATTTTAATGTTAATTACATGTATAGAATATACCTATGTCCCAGTAATTCTATATTATTAGGAGCCAATGTCTGCACCAGCTTATTAGAAACACACACACACACACACACCAAGACTCTAGAGCACACCTTCAATTACCTTTCAAAGAAGCTTCATTGATTTAGCTTGGAGTGACAATAGTTTTCCTGTTCATCAAACTCACTACTGAGAGCTCCTACTGCTCTTCTAGTGACAAAGCAACATTTACACATACACCAAAAACACACATACCAAAGTATATTTTAAAGACCATAATCACAATGGCAATGTTAGTGGGCCACTTTGTTGATTACCTGAATCTTGAGATGTGAAAATTGGAGGCCCTGTGTCTGAGATTTATCTGGCTAACCTTATAGCAAAGCAGTAGCAGATAGGGCCAAGAATTAGAGCTCTTATTTCTCAAAGTGCAGAGAGGGTCGAGTCATTGAGTCACTGTGTACCAAGTCAGTACGACCAAAGTGTGAAGACAGCAAGCATGTCAATAGTTTGTGTCTGTATTTAGTTTTGGTGTATTTTTTACTTCATATTTGTAATTTTTTTGTTGGAGCTATCTAGCAGAATTTCGGGAGCAGGGCCACACCTCAACCCAGCCACTTCTGGCGTTCTTATAAATACCCACCTAACCCTCTCCTCCTCTTTCGCTCTCGCATATGGCGCTTGTCTCAAGTGCACTCCGTAAGCTATCCACGGGCAACGTTTTCTAACCCACGAGCAACTTCATCAATCCACTCACCTAATCTCCAGCATGGAACTTCGTCTCACTATCCCCATCAGATGATGATTTATGCCAACCCACGGCAGCAGACGTAGCAACAGACGCCGAGAATTTCTCCACCGCCTCCGAGCCCAAGACCCCGCTTTCCGTAATCCGAAAGCGTTCAGGAAGTGAGTAAGTCCAACAAGCCTCCACACTGTCTCTTCCACGGTTCGTATCCTGCCCGGCTCATCTCTCCTCAACATACAAGACCACTATAATTCACCTGACGAATCATCCACGTCGTTCAGCCCATCTCCTTCATCAGAAAAGAAAGGAAGATCAAGCACAGTACATTGCCATTGAGGCATCATCCGACTCCATCGCCTCCAGGACAACGCCAGCCGCCCGCCTCCGGCCTCGTAGGCTACCGGCTGCATTATCACCACGCTCCAGCGAAGTCCCCGGTAACCAGTCTTCAACAAAAATGTCTGACTAGACCGTTGCCACTCTCCAAAAAACGCACAAGGATAAAGAAATTAATTTTCACAGAACAGACAACAAAGCAAAACTTTTAACGTTCCTGGGTGTCTGCCTGTCATTCCCACCGTTCTGTAAACACTTGTTCTCTTCCGGGTGATGTCACCACGCACACCCGAGCAAACGCCGTGACGTCACCGCCCTCGTTAAAGGAGCAGTTCACCCATACCCTTCAGCAAAAAGGCAACAGAACAGCCAGCAACAACGGGAAAAAACAAGGATCTTCAGCCAGTACGAGGAACACCAGAGCTTCAGCAACGACAGTCCATCAATATGTACCACCATTACCTTCTGCAGACGGTTCACCCAGCTCTGGAATTCCGGAGTCTTTCTCCCATCAGGATTTCTAAAACCAGCATTTGCAGCCTACATCATCAGTAGCAAGGTCATGGGCACAGCGCCCCCTGCCATCCAGTTCTAGCAACCATATCGGCCAGCGCCCTCGTCTGTTCTTCCTCAACAACCACAGCAGCCTGATTCAGCTGGGGCATTTGGCACTGGGATGCCAGCACCCCCAACGGGTCACTTCCAGCAACTACAGCAGCTAGCTCTAGCTGTGGCTCCTGTCACCGGGATGCCAGCACCCTCGTCTGTTCTCCCTCAACAGCAGCTAACTTCAGTCGGTGCATTTGGCACCGGGATGCCAGCGCCCCGTCTGTTCTCCCTCAACAACCACAGCAGGTAGCTTCAGTCAGCGCATTTGGCACCGGGATGCCAGCTCCCCCAGCTGTTCACTCTCAGCAATCGCAGCAGCTCGTTCTAGCCGAGACTCCTGACACCGAGACTCCTGACACCGGGACACCAGCTCCCCCAGCTGTTCACTCTCAGCAATCGCAGCAGCTCGTTTTAGCCGAGACTCCTGACACCGGGACACCAGCACCCCCAGCCGTCTATTTCCAGCAACCATAGCAGCCGGCTTCAGTCAGGGCATTTGGCACCAGGATGCCAGTGCCCTCGTCTGTTCTCCCTCACCAACCACAGCAGCTAGCTTCAGTCGGGGCATTTGGCACCGGGATGCCAGCGCCCACAGCCGTACATATCAAGCAACCGCAGCAGCTCGTTCTAGCCGAGGCTCCTGACACCGGGATGCCAGCGCCCACAGCCGTACACATCCAGCGACCATAGCAGCTCGTTCTAGCCGAGGTTTCCAGCACTGGGATGCCGGGATCCTCTTTTTCTCCCAGCCGTATCAGCTGTTGCAGCTTACGTCAGCTGGAGCCTTCAGCACTGGGATGCTGGCTCCAAGCTTTTCTTCATAGTCCTTGCAGCAGCAAGTTTCTCTCCTAGCCACCTCCTCGGTCTTTTCAACTGATTTCAGCCCCGCAGGCAACCACCAACTTCACTTGGGCTACAGCTAATCCCCCCATTTGCATTCATAACACTCTCGTCTTCTCCGGTTTCCACCAGTCTTTGTAAGCAGATTTTAGATGATGGAGCGCCCAACACTGGAAGGCCAGGGCCCTCCAGATCTCATCAAGTCTTCAACACCAGCAGCCTATGTACGGGGCAAATATCACCAGGATGCCAGGGCCCCTTGCTGCCCACTTCCAGCAACTGCAGCAGTTCGCTCTAGACTGAGATGCCAGTGCCCACAGCTGTTCACAGACCTCGCGCTACTTATCATGCCCTCCATTCATCGACCACCTGCCGACAGATTCCTTGAAGTACTGAAGGGACTCCCCTGCCTGAAAGAGAGAACACCCACCCTCACTCCCACAGAGTTTTCTATGCTTTCTCTCTTTCACAGACGTTTTTTGTTCATAAAATTTCATCCGTCGACAGACAATGGATGATTACATGTTATTCTTAATGCGGCCCGTTAGGAGGCAATGGTTTCTACAGTATCACATCCACATTGCCTCAAAAGCCGCTGCCCATCTTCGACAGTTCAACGAGGACACATACCGGACCACAGAGGGCCGCTCCACATCCCTTGAGTTCTTCAGAATATCTTATCTTGTCTTGTCACAAATCTGTTCTAGGCTTCACTCCCAGTCAAAGCTCATCCGATCAGCTTTGATCTTCAATTTCCTTTCGCTTCATGCTGCACCAAATGCCAACTCCTTTCCCTCCTAGGTCACCTCACCTTCATCCTACGTATTCTCTCCATAGTGCCGGCTTTAATCTCTCACTTGCTATCAATCGCTTCATCCGTCCCATCACTCGTTAGATTCCATCTCCCTGGTCAGTCCAAGCTGTGCCAAAATCCATCTATGGCTCTACCCTCCTGCACTGGAACGGTTCACCTGTTTCTACAACAAACATCTGACTCATCCACACAATATTCATCTGTACATCGTGCTGCTCTTCCTGCCGGTTTTTTTTAGGGGTTCACAACAGCATGGCCCTGGAGCTCACAAGTGAATCTACCCCATAGCTGCAGTTCATTCTTGCATACTCATCAACCTGGCAGTCTAAGACATAATCAACAAAGGTCGCTCCAATGCCCTATCATCATGCTGTTCATGCACTGCCTAATCTGGCACTCCGTTACACACCAACATGCTCTTCTCGCAGCTAATGTTCCCGGTCATTTCAACGCTATTGCTGACCTACTTTCCCGTTTCATGATCAGTACAATGTAACCTTCCCATCGTTCGATCTCGTCACCATGACCTGTTTCATTGCCCTCTCCTTGTACGGCATTTTGCCCGTCCATTACTCCGGACATTCCTTCACGATCGGATCCGCCACCTCTGCTTGCAACAGCATCCAGAACTCTTAAAAGAATTCATGAGACGTCAATCCTCCCAAGCATATCACTGCTACATCCGTTCAGATCTCAAAGATCTCAGATCAGCTCAATCTTGTCTTATGTAACTGGAGCTTTTGGGGGTCCGTCATGCCCGGGTGCTACGGCGGATTCCCTACCGAAGCTTCCTCACAACGCAGACCGCAACTGAAGAACTACAAGCAAGCAAGCTTCTGCCTCACACACCAATCATTTTTCTTAATAAATCGTTTAACGCATTTCGTTGATGGTGTGGTCCTTGCTAGTGAAATTATAATGACATGCAATGAGGGTCCACGGCTGAAATTGAGCTGGGGACATTGTGAATATGTAATATGCGTCTTAACCATTAGGCCACCAGGACAACCCCATGATCTCATTATGTTTCACCAAAATACATAAAAAATCACTGATACCTGTGTACTTTTTACAGTTTGTGTCAAAACTTGCACCCCTTCTTCTCAGACTCAAAGCTTTGTCATATCTCAACATACAGGCATGATACACATACTGCTGGAATGAACATACTTAAATATCTGCTTGGACATCATAGAAAAAATATTCATTTTAACTTCAGATCTTTCCTCCTAATCCTCATCATCATCATCATCATAATCAGACGCTTACTTTAGTATCAAAAGTACTCCAGTGATTGCTTATACATCCCTTATTGCAATGCAAACAGGAACTGTTAGCAGCTAATTCAGCATGACTTTCATGGTGTAGTTGGTCCTGTTTACATCACTGAAATTGTGAAACCAAAAAATGACAAAAAGGAAAACAATAGGAGAGTGACAAAAATGAATATTAGCTTTTTTTTGTTTTGCACTGTCAACCTATATTTTTAGACTTTGAGGCTTTGACTTTTTTCACAAAAAGAGAATAACAAAAATAAATGAAGCCGAAATAACAATATATGCCATGCCTAGCGATGACATGTAGTGTATGTCAAAAGCATGTAGATAAAACCAGATCAAAACAATCTAAGGATTTATAGGGTTAAAGTTTTATTTTCAACAGAACAACTCAGCCAAATACTGTAAATTCTCAAATACAGTGAGAGCTGGTTTTCAGATATAATTATGAGTCTTATTATAAGGGGTAGGGTCTGCATTTACAAATTAATTCCAGGGAACAAACAAAATATATCATAACTGTACTTACTGTGCATAATTCCATCAGTACAACAACGTAGTCCTGTCATACTTACTACTCTGCTCTCATTTTCTCTTTTAAACATGTATACTGTTTACTACTACTATTCATTATCTATTCTGATTGGTTCTACTTTCAGCTGAGGTAAAGAAAGGCCATGGACACTTTTTTTAATTTCCCATTTAGAAAAAAGCTATAAATACCTTCCTGGCCAAATCCTGCTGGCTGTCATGTGATCAAGACTAAGTATACTGGTTTCCAGTACCTGAACAGGAAAAAAAATATCGCTTGAAAAATATAAATCAGATTTAAGAGATGGGAAGGAAGCAGAGCTTTAGTCTGTGTCCTTTAGTCTCCACCTAGTTCTCGCATATTAGATCATCAAGCATTTCAACCAGTTTAAATAACTGCCAACATTTACCCAGTGTACATACACACACTAACACACATTTATTTTGCTGGGAGAGTGCTGCTCCTTTGGTCTGCTTTACAAAAGGGGGCAGTCTTTATTCCTGCTGCACTGTTGTTTAATTGAAGGAACAGACTCTTTCCCTCCTCTAATTACAAGCCGTCAGGCTGGCGGAGGAAAACCCTGAGATATGGCCACTTTCTCTCTGCACAGACAGCCAATTATGGGAGTAAATTGGAATAGCTGGGTTGAAATGTTTGCTGGCTCTGCACAGTGGGGAGACAGTTTTAAGGAAGCTCAGTGTCCAACACTTTTCTACCATTTATTTTGGCTTTCAAAACTCTACTTCTGTAATGGGAACAGGCACTATAGCTTATGCTGTATGCGTTTCATTATTTATAAGATTATTTATTTCATAAAATATGAAAAGCTGTGTGTATTCTACATTTTAAGCGTATGTTGTGTTATGTTGTTCAGTGATTTATTGTTAAATAAAAAACAATAAATACAGGCAGTGTTCTTTAATGTAACCAACTGACACAGGGTTTCTCAACCTTTTGTAGCTCCACTAAAAAAATTCTGAGGACCACCTTCCCAAATAAATGAGAAAAAACAAAACAAAAAGTGTCTCTGGAGATTCATTTGACAGGATTTCTGTGCTTTGGGCTCAGCATAACTGCCTGCCAATACAAATCCAAATTTAATGTATTCAGGGTCATATTTTCTCACCACACGCTTTGGAGTTCTTACTAGCACATTGTTTCAAAAACCAATCCATTTTGTATCACTGCATCTGAGGGAACGTTAGCTAGCTAACAGTGGCAAAACAGTTTGTCTCTACCTGATGATATTTAAACGTAATTGGTCATTGAAATTATGCATTTTAATTTGATGGTTTTTATTTATTTAGATATAAAAATAACTAGCTTTGTAAATTGCCAAAACATTTTTTATTAATTTTAATCTCACCATTTGGCAGTACCACTGCCTCCACGGCCCACTAGATGGCACTTGTAGTGGACGGCTGCTGTGTCTCCTCCTGAACTTTGCGTTTTACTTGTTTTATTTTTGTGATTTATTTTGTCTTTGCGCATGCACAGCCCATCTGAACCTTATCATACAATATGATAGGGAACAACTTTTGCACATCAGATTGTTGGTGGACAATGCTTCTTCACCACGATCAACGTAAAACAAGGAATATCCATAGCTTGGATTACCTGTTGCTGCACCTGGAAAACGGAGGCAAAGAAGGAAATGAGGGTCGCAGGCTGGGGTCCTGGTCAGGCTGAGGAAAACTGCAAACAGGCCTCCTCTGTCAAGTATTCTTCTAGCAAATGTCCAGTCACTGGATAATAAGCTGGAAGAACTCAGGAGCAGGGTAGCTTTTCAACGTGACACTAAGAAATGTAACGTTATGGTTTTCACAGAGACTTGTCTCAACCCTTCGATCCTGGACTCGGCCATTGTTCCAGGGGGGCTCCATTCATGATCAACAACCAGTGGTGCTCAGATGCTCAGATTGGATGCCGACCTTACTATCTCCCAAGGGAGTTTACATTGGGCCATTCTCACAGCTGTGTATATCCCATTACATGCCGACACCAACCAAGCCCTGGACGAGCTGTATGGAGTTATTGACAGGACCAAGACTTCACATCCAGAGGCTGCTTTTATTGTGGCCGGGGATTTTAACAGCACCAACCTGAGGAAAGTCCAGCCAAGATACCACCAACACATCAGCTGCCCTACACACTGTGGTAACACGCTCGACCATATATAGACAGGTTTTATTGTCCCCAAAGGGGAAATTGGTTTCCACAGAGTACATTATATGTGCCTCATTTATATACAACATAAATACAGCATGCACTGTATCTCTGGCAGGACAGGATAGTCAAGGCTTTACCATGTTTACACTCCTTTCAGGATATAGGACCCTCCCTCGCCCCCCCTTTGGCAAATCAGATCAGATCATGCGTCAGTTCTACTTCAGCCTGCCTATATGCAGTAACTCAAGGAAGACAAACCAATGACACACATTTCAGAACATTCAGTGCTGGTCCGACCAATCAGACTTGGTCCTACATCACTGCTTTAGCACTACAGAGTAGTATGTGTTTCAGGAAAACAACATTGACACATACACGGATGCAGTATTTGGCTACATCGGCAAATGCATCAATGACGTTGTACCAAGAATTACTGTACAAACTTTAAGCACTAACTATATAGGGCGAATATAGTAAATCCAGCTACTTGCTCTGGAGAGCTATCAGCAGTGTCACGAAACAATACAGGGGCACAATGGAGTCTAACTGTTAGGGCATCAACACCAGGAACATGTGGTCTGTACTAAGAACTATCACAGACTACAAAAGGAAAACCAGCAGCGCTGAGAAAATGTCTGCATCTCTCCCAGATGAACTTAAAACCTTTTATGCACCCTTTGAGAACAACTTTCCAGCTGAGGTAATATCCAGGGCAGATGTGTGCAGATCCTTTAAAGGGACAAATCCATGCAAGGCACTTGGACCTGATGGCATCCCTGGCTGAGCCCTCAAGGTGTGTACAGATAAGCTAGCGGATGTCTTCACAGACATTTTCAACCTGTCACTGCTCCAGTATGTAGTCTCTACATGTTTCAAAAAGACCACCATTGTCCCGGTTCCCAAAAAGATTAAAGCCCTCTGCCTTAATGACTACCGGCCAGTAGAACTCACCTCTACCATCATGAAGTGCTTTGAGTGGTTAGTCAAAACATTCATCACCTCCTCACTTCCTGACTCAGTGGACAAACAGGACAAAAAGATCCACGAACACAGCCATCTGCCTAGCCCTCCATGCTGCCCTCTCACACCTGGACCAGAGGAACACATACACCGATCAGCCATAACATTATGACCACTGACAGGTGAAGTGAAGAACATTGATTAGGGGATTAGCAAACGGCAACTGCAGGGCGGCTTTCTGTGAAAGGAATACATTTTTGGAACGCCCTACCAACAGAAATAAAAACACAAACTGATCTGAAAACGTCCAATGAAAAAGTGAAACACTGGCTGAAACAAAACCAAACCTGCAATCACAGATCTTTAGCAACACAAATATAATGATTGTGATTGGGTGTAAATATTGCAATTTTATATGATCATGTCACATGTATGAGAATGTCTCCATTTATTATGTGCTCAATTTAACTAATGAACTTTTGCTAATGATGATATTTTATGATGTTTTTAAGCAGAAAAGCCTAACCAGGGACAGGGGTCGCAAATTAGCCTTAGCTACAAATCCTTTATGCAATACATCGGTAGCATGTTCTCTGTAACTTGTTGCAATGTCTTCTTGCATTGTCCCTGAGAAATAAATGAATGAATAAATAAAAAATAAAAAAATTATCTTGTTACAATGGCACCTGTTAGTGGGTGGGATATATTAGGCAGCAATGAACATTTTGTCCTCGAAGTTGATGTGTTGGAAGCAGGAAAAATGGAAAAGCGTGAGGATGTGAGCAACTTTGACTTGACTTAACATGACATACAGGAAAATTTGAAATTAACGCCTGTCACTAATATATAGTAAGCCTGTTCCAAATAAAGGCCTGATTCTCCTCTGAAGTAAAGAAAAATAATGGCTGGCCGTTATTTGATAATTTACAGTAACTTGACAAAGTCATTAAAAACTACGAATGTATTCATCATCAGTTACAACTAATAGGACTATGAGACCATGTATTGTAGTAGGCAGCCAAAACGTAATCAACAAGAATGCTGCATTCTACATGTACATTTAAACAATCAAAATACCTAACCTGGAAGCACCATCCCCTCAATGCAAAACCTGGCATTATTGATATTCAACTTTAGTGCCGCATATTCTCAAACAAATTTGCAATATATCAGATTATCAAAAAAACAATGCCAATTGGTTCACAGTGAACATGGGGCTTTTTGCTTCATGTGTAGTGTTGTAAAGTGTCAATGTGGACTAACTGAAACTTCTTCATTGCACAAGAAAGGCTTGTTAAAACTTTATCCAAACCTTCTCTAGCTCTCTCTGTCGCCCTTTGTTTCCTCCACCTAGGGACTTATTAGCTGACTGTTTGCCCCCAAGACATGGCCACAGCCTCAACACACACTTACACACTAAGGTGTGTATACACCTTTAAACACTCATGTGTACTCACACGCTAGTTACACAGAGAAACGCACAGCACAATTTCCATCCATCACTGTCAGCTCCAACAGGGAAATAAGCTGTCAGAAACATGGTGCTTCAGAACTGATGGCGTGATTACACTTGAACTTCAGATGTAAATAGGAGGGGAGGAAGACAAATGCACCATATCACCAGAGATACCTCTTACACTTTCAGCCTTTCCTCTTTGCATTTATATCACATTATAGTCACACATGCATCTACAACTGAATGTAGATGTAGATGTATAATAATGTTGATCCTGTGATCACTCTTTAGCGCCCCATTCAGACCAAAATTTCCAGTGTTTTACAAACTATCAGACTGGTCCAATGTGCATTGCACACTGTGCAAAATGCCATGATGATCAAATATGAGCTTTTCCTAAAATGCAAATAGTAAAGCTTGAACTCAGGCTAGCTCAGGTGTCATCACACAACCAAAATGTGACTTTCAGTCATGTGAAATTGTCGAATGGTCTGGTATTAGATAGCCCTCTTCCTAGTTGATGCTGTATGATGAGTAGTTTTGGTCTGGTATTCACAGACAGCTGTTGTTGTCTGTTTCTGGCAGGAGTGGAAGTGACAAATTACCATTACCAGATTTATTGAATTGAAGTCAATAACTCTTGTTATGGTAAAAAAAATTTCTCTGTACTTTTTTGAGCAATTATAAAAATCTGTAAATGTACTTCAGCATTTCTTACCTCAAGTACTGTACTTCGCTACATTTCAAGTCCCATCGGTTACAGAGTAGGAACAACAGTCACATGAAAAAGTCATGCGAAACCATGTGAGAATGGAGCAAAAGAAATAGTAGAAGCTGCTAGTGTGTCTGCGATCACAGGAGGGCAGAGCTCCATGTCCAGAGAGGTGACAGCCAGGGGGTATGAGGATGCAGGTGTGTTGTTTGAATAAACTTTACTGGAATTGTCAATGGACAATTTTGATTATCCGTTTTTTGTTTTTTTATTATTTTTTGGGTACGAGATAACAGGAAATAAGGGGAGAGAGATGTGAACCAGTAAACTTGCAGTTAATTGTTGGCACCTTAACCTCTAGCGGCGCCCCAGTATGATCCTTTAATATGTCATATTTATTATTTATATGTAAATTAGGATTTAGATGAAGAGTGTGACATACTCATGACTGAGGGGTGGCGGGGCTCACGGGCTTATGTGAGGCACAAACACATGAGAATGAATGAGACAATCCAGCAAAGACTGACCTAAGGAGTTGTGTGTGTGTGTGTGTGTGTGCGCGTGCGTGTTTGAGAGGGCATTTAAGTCTAAATCCTGATGACTTCACGTTTCTATAGATTTCTATTTTTAACATGCAATGATTTTTTGTTAGCAAGCCATTACATTTTTTTATTTGACTTTTGTTATCATCTACCATGGCACATTAGTGCAACATTTCAAAGGGCATGAAATCCATCCTTTAAGGCAGAGTAATATAATTTATATTCAGTTTTGGAATATCAATGTCACTTTTGGTTTAATTTTAGTATATTTACAATTTTTGTTTCTATTTTATGGAAATTACTAGTTTTATTTTATGTCAGTTTAGTTTCAGAATTAATTAATGCAATTACCATTTTATAGATTTTACCTTCAAAATTTATTTTTCAATGTATATTTATTTAGACTTCTACAGGAGGCGTGAAAATAAATGACTAATTATGTCATTGCAATTGGGAACTGAAAGGACAGTTACATGTATCCTAGGTGCTACAGTAAGTACATTCTCAAATAGTGGCCTTTACTACATAGAGAACCAGGTCTTTGTTTAAAACAGGGTTATATAACAGACAGGCCTTTATTTCTAATATCCTCTGTCTTAAATCTTCTAATATATATTCTAGTAAAAGTTTCTGTTCTTTAACACATATTTCCAGTCACTTCCAATTTGTGTTTTTTTTTATTGTGTTTTACTGTAAAAGCGTTTCAGTGGCTCAGTGGGCATATTGCCTCATATTTTTGTCAGGCTTATAATTTGAAACATTTGTAGGAAGTGCTGTGTTTCATTGACAGTAACAACAATAAAAACAACAACAACAAACAACAGCAAAGTAGAAGCGATTACATTAGTGAATGAAAACTGTGTTTCTATTGAAAAGAGAAACTCAGCAGAGTGCGGGCTCTGTTCTGATGGAATTAGTGCTGAGTTTACAATGTGAGTGATTAGACTACAGGTTTGAATACCACGTTGTATTTGAGAATTAATTGTAATTCCTGTTTCTGTGAAAAATGTTTATGAGAAAACCCACATTTACAAAAAAATATTTTGTTTGAAAATTTACATTGTAAAGGCGAATTATTGAGTAGTGGAGAAGGTGTTTGTGTGGATAAGGGCTCTGCCAATTGCTCTATAGCTTGGCTAATGGCGTGTCTGTGTGTGTGTGTGTGTGTGTGGGTGTGTGTGGTAAGATGTGCCCAAATGATGGAGGTAGCAGAGAAAAAGCAAAGAGCAGAAAAAAGGAAGCGTGTCTTTAGTCGTACAAATACAGCTCTTAACCTGCAGCCATGCAGTTGTTGCAGTGTTCTGCCTTATTCCATAATATACTCATATTTGCCTCTCTCTCTCTCTCTCTCTCTCTCTCTCTCTCTCTCTCTCTCTCTCTCTCTCACACACATACACACACACACACACACACAGCTCAGCACACTCGTGTTCCACAATACTTTGGTCACTTTATTTGGTGAAGGCACACCCTCATAAACCACTCACAAATCTCTTTATTCATGTTTTGTTCGTCTTTCCACTTTCATTCCACATTTTTCTTCTGACATTCATGTCATGTGATCACACAGAAAAAGAACAAACAAAGAAGAGCAAATAAAAAAAAAGTTTTATTCTGGTTATGGCATAATGCCAGCGAGACAGACTAAAGACTAAATTACTAGCTCTGAATCTATGATAGTTAGTAGCCTATACTGAAGGCCTTTCCTTTACTCTAGTGACTCTCTTTACAACCATCTGAAGGCAGCAGGTATCTGTTCTATCTGCAGTCTCTAATTGGACTGATGTTGCGCACTGTCAAACCACAATTAAGCACGGCAGATCCGCTGGTTACATTTTCTGCAACAAGCACCAGACTGCAAAATGCCCACAGGAACCTCAGTGCTTATGTGCACGTCAAACTGGTCCTTTTGAGTAATTATTCTAGTTTCTACTGCAGTGTAATTGAACTGGCGTGTTGGAGATAGACACATTTTAAACATCCATCCACCCATTATCTATACCGCTTATCCTCAGAGGGTCANGGGGCTGGAGTGTATCCCAGCTGACACTGGCCGAGAGGCGGGGTACACCCTGGACTGGTCAGCAGTCAATCACAGGGCTGACACACAAACAAACATTCACACCCACAGTCACACCTACGTGCAATTTAGAATCATCAATTAACCTGCATGTCTTTGGATGGTGGGAGGAAGCCGGAGTACCCGGAGAGAACCACGCAGGCATGGGGAGAACATGCAAACTCCACACAGAAAGGCCCCAGCCAGTGGGGTCGAACCGAGAACCCTCTTGCGGTGAGGCGACAGTGCTAACCACTGCACCACCATGCCGCCCCCCACATTTAAAATGATCTCATGAAAAATTGTAGATCAATTAAAACTTCTCCTAATAACTCTCTCTGGACTGTCTGTTCCTGCCAGTCCTCCCCCTGTGTCTCTATCCCAAAACACCGATCAACTGCGACAACGGCTGCATGTGTCATCTTCTTTTTAACAAGTCTGGCCAAAGTACTGCCTGGAGCTCCGCATTATTAATTACAATACAGACAGACACCTTGTGTTTAAAGGGGATGAAAGTGAGGAATGGCCTTGATTTTCACAGCCTAAGTGCGCCACAGGTGTGCCAGGCGAGTCTGGCCAGGGAATTATTGACTGCGACCTGCACCGCGTTGCAGGGTTCAAAATAGAGCCCTTAGGAATCTTTGTTACTCAGATTTAAAGAACCAAGACTATGTTCAAATCATTACATCAACTTATTTTCTCTGCTTCTCTCTAACCAGTCAGTGCTTTCCTTGGAAGTGAGTTTGTAATAGATGTATTTTGGCCTTAATGATTATTTTTTTTATTTTGAAAATCACAATTTGAGAGAGCGCAATTTTCAAATAGCAAAAGTGCAAATTAAACTATAACTTATATAATTAGCTGTAAGAGTTAAAGATTTAGTTGCCAAATTAAAATTCTGCTGCTGACCAATTATTAATATCAAAATCATGATTTGAGTGAGTGCAAATTTCAAATTGCTGGAGCTGTGATTTTAATTATAATTTACATAATCAATGTCTCACAAGCTGCAATAATGAAACAGTTTTAGTAAGCTAATGTGATTTTCCAAGCTGGAAAGCGACCTATATATCTTCATGCCTGATAACTATTTCTATGGAAGTTGGACTAACCAAAAAGTTGGTTGGTTCATAATAGGCTCTCTGGATGCTCCACCAACTACTTTAAGGAGGTACTAAATTACTGAAGTCAACCTTTAAGTACATCATATCATTGTTTTCATAGCTCCAAATAAGGGCTGCAGGATCCAGAACTGAGAAGCAGTTCATCCTGTTCAAGCAGATATATATTCACTAGCATTTTACTGGCTCAATTTTTACAGTGAGTAGAGAAATATATCTGTCAGTAAATGTAATGCATTTTGAATGCCATGATTATTTTTTAAAAACAAAAGTGAGCAATACTGCACCATTAATACTAAATGTGGGCTAACATTTTATCTGAATCTTTTCATGTAGAAACAAGATCTGATTGGTACAAAATTATCAGCCCTCTGGAGTCAGAATTCATCGCTGAATACAATGAGCATGTTTCATTTATAGTAACATCATTTTATTTATATGTCATGTACAGACAAGCTGAGCTGTTTTTTGGTTGTTGTTTTTTCAGGTTGGTATTTTGCATGACTCCAAAAGTTTTCTCTGGCACTTCGGGGGGGGGGGGGCTTGTATTGTGGCTGCAGTCAGCATCCTCGATCGCCTCCAGTAACACATGTCAGAGAACTTCAATTCATCAAACGAATGAGAGAGAGAGCGAGAGAGAGAGAGATTAGCATTTTCTGCAAGAAGCAACACATGCACATACACACAGCTGGACTCTCTCTCTCTCTCTCTCTCTCTCTCTCTCTCTCTC
>LKNJ01003982.1:0-59707 GCA_002120245.1 Maccullochella peelii
CTTGACCATGTCTACATGCCTAAATGCATTGAGTTGCTGCCATGTGACTGATATATACTGATAGATATTTACTGCTTGCGTAACGAGCGGTTGAATAGGTGTACCTAATAAAGTGGCTGGTGAGTGTATGTTGTTGTAGACAAAGGAGGTATTGGAAATTTATCACAAGTTGCACGATTTTCTGCAGGATTTTCCGCCATTAAATCAGGCTTTCACCATCTGAAGGGACCTGCATTTGAAGAACAGCCAATAGGAACACCCTCTCTCTGAAATGACCTGTGATTGGCCAATGTCTCCCGTCACGAGCTAGATTTTCTGAAGCCTGAAAACAGAGCCAAGAGGAGGTGCAGAAGTCTAGTTTTCTCTCAGACCACTTGAATTACAATGACGCCAAAAAAATACTGCCTAACCCACCTTTAATATCACAGTATCAACATAATTTTTTACATGAACTGTAAACTCTGTGTAATGAACTCTACTTCATTACATCAGATTCAAATATGCAATCATGTAGAACAAAAAGCAACAACTCATTTTGATTATATTAAATAATTTGGACAACAGATTTCAGTAAAATGAGGATATAACCATATCCTCACAATAAGATTCCATTGAAACTCAATAAACAATAATATTCAATCACTATCCAGCCTTAATTTTAGTCTTGTTAATGTATGATTTGTACGAAATGACACAAGCAAAACACAGTGTTTGTGAAAATAATATGGATGTTTATTAGAAAAAAAATGTATAGATGAAATGAAATTCAAGATTTTTCAGACAGTTTCACCTACTGTACAACCTCACAAACTCATTCACATTCATTAATTTGGCCACAGTATGTTAATTAAAATATCATACATCTAGCAAATTTAGGTGCAGATGGAGATTGAATAATATAGCTGTTGTGCCTAGATATAACTGCTGTCAATTCAGAACCAAATAAATCCATACACAGGACTGTAACAAGGTGGTTTTAAAGCTCGACCCTAAAATTTGGGGGATTGGAAAACTACTAACTAACTAATGTAGTGGCATGTGGTATTTAAAAGGGAACCAAGATTTGCTTTCCCTTTTTCTCTGCTCTTTTAAAGGGTTGTCAGGCTCCATTACAGCAGCTTCCAACCTCACCTCCCGGAGCACACTTGTGCTGCTTTACAGCACACCAGTCACCAGCCATGCCTCTGCTAATGCATAATTTGGTGCCTAATTTGACAGTCTTCACTTCAGCCTGTTTTGCCTGTAGGTTCTCAGTCAGCAGAACAAGCTCTGCGTGTATAGCATGCTATTTTTACCTGAGTGCACATCTCTTGTTGATAGATAATTGTTGAAACCCTTCTTCTTATCACCATACGAGTCTGGGAGCCTTGCATGGTATTGTAACCTATTTCTTTTTTACTGAGGAAGGGATTTTTTTTGTCCAGTAATGTGTTATTATTTACTGCATTATTTTAGGCTTGAATGCCATAGAGAATGGTGTTTCAAGAGATGGAGAAAATTGAAACACATAGAAATGGGGCATTGCATCAAACATTCACCCCTCATACTGGATTTCTGCATCTCATTTGGGAAGCCAGTCCAATTACTAAATGTGAGCCCTTCACAGGGAACTTTTGCAGAAGTCATGAGATTATCCTTTTACAGTCATGAACCAAAATCCTCCCCAATCCTATTTGTTGATGACCTCTGCCTGTGCTGGCTTAAGAAATATGAAATAAAACCTGGGAAATAGTATCCAGTAAAGTTGCCATTCTCTCCAGTAAACACAATGCCATTATATCTGCCTGTAATGAAATCGACCAGCATAGACCACGCCGTCTCATCTGCAGTCATTGCCACTCTGGAGATGGACTGTACGCCTTGACTGTGTTGAGTGTTTTATCAGCAAACAATGATTCAATGCTTTGTGGTCTACCACAAGCTGTGCTTCTCACACATCAAGTGGAGTGCTATTAGAGAATACTTGGGGTGAGGAAGGGTGGGGGTTGGTGCCTCGGGACAAAGTCTCTTTGCACTGCAGGAATTGTGCTGACTGAGCCATTCTGATAGACAGGCCATGTCTGTATTCAGAGCTCAGCGAGGTTCAGGAGCCCTATGTGACAACAGCAGTGTTTGCCAATGGGGGAGAGGCCTCAGCAAAACAAACACGCTGCTTTAGTCCGATGGAAAAGTCTAAGAGCTGGTCCTGTTTGCCCAAGTCCACAGCTAAAACAGGAACGATGAGAGGTGAAATGATCAGCAAAGAAAATGCTTTAGATATTTTTGGAAAAAGGCATATAATATAGGTATTACATATTTCATCTCACATAGTTTATAATCTCAAATGTCTGCAAGATCAAAATTTGACTTTTGACACATGCATTTGAGCATGATATATGGAGTGCAGTCTTTTGAAGTCACACTCAGACCCCAGTACAATACTGTACAGAACAATCTTTTTTGTCTGCAGCTGCTATTTTATTTGACCTTGGAAACTCTTTTGTGAAAGAGACAATTGTCCAGCAGATATAAAAACTCTTTCTGACAGTTTAGTTCCCTGTATTGACCCACTGTTTACTTTTCCACCGAAAACTCTCCCACATAATATTACAGTTTTGAATAGCTAAAGAAAGAGAGCACATGCAAGAAAGTCTCATACAGTTTTATGTATGCTCTCTGTGGGGTTTATCAACTGGCAATTCAGAGAAAAAGGTACGTTTCTCATCCAGCATGAATGTTACAAGAACTAAAAAGTTTTCACCCCAAGATATTCAGATTTCCTCTTAAGTTAAGAATAGAAAGGCAGTATTAGTACTGCTGACTTTGCCATTATAATTCAAGATGTCTGTCAAGAGTGAGTACCTCACAGGTAGACAATGAGAAAGCAACCTGAATATTGCACCAAAAATAATTACAGTAGTTTTAAATCTTTGTCTTGCACTGCACTTGCAATGCATCTTGAAAAATGAACACGAGACACCGGGTTTTTAAAGTATCTTGGATAGTTTTTAGTTTCATAGATATTCACTGCAAGCTTTGCATCATCTCTGTGTATATTAGTAATGCTGTTTGATCGTATTTGCCTTCTAGGTGAAAGTGCACTTACAAAAGTATAAACTACTCAGAAGGGCAGAAACTGATGTGAGTAAAAGGTTTCTTCTCATGGGGTCAACAAGCATTCTCTTATCTCTGACAAAACCTGCCACAATCATATTCATGAATAGTTTTTAAAGCACAACTTGCTTCTCGTGATTTTGTTTTCTTTCCACGGCACTGAGTTTTTTGACCTATCTCTTAAAAAGTGATCTGATGTTAGGAGACCAAACCCTTCTTCTTACCTTCTTCTTATTTTGTCTTTCTTATATACAATACTTGACAATTTTTAATTTTGCAAAATGCCTACTATATATATATATATATGTATGTAGTTGGCTGATTGAAAGACAATTAAACATACAAACACTAATTAAATACAACTTTATAACAAGATACAATGAATATATTTTGCGGTACCACTTTTTTTAGTGAAGTGTTACCCTGTTCCACTGACAAACCGGAGCAGCTCACTAGCTCAGATGTGTTGTGACTGCACGTCTTTTGTATCACCCCCACCTCTGCTACAGTGTTAATAATTCATCAGAGTTACATGTTTGAGGCCGGTGGCATCTATGTGACCACTACTGCACAGGTACAGCCTGTGTCAGTGCGTCAGGGGCTACAGCCAGAGAGTGCTTCACATAGTATACCACATCCCTCATCCCTTACACAGAAATCAATCTGAGTTTCAGGAGCTCCCAAGACCCTCTGTGATGGCAGTAAATTTATGAGGCAGCAGACAGATTGACAGCAATTGAATAATGCTCAGTATTTATGAGTGCAGTGGAGGACCTCCAAAGTAGTAGCGGACAATGAAAGATGATGCTGATGTTGTGTGAAAACACTGAGTGGAAGAAATGTGACTGATATTAAAGTAATCTAATTGTGTGGAATCAAATGCATATAGTGCTGTATAAAGGGAGGAGGTTTGGCTCGCACTAGTGTGGAGCTGTCAGTTCAATAATGTGTCCTTCCTAGTGCAGAATCTTATTCAATTCAGCAGAGGTTAAAACTCAATGATATGACTAAACAATTGTCTCACAGAAATCTTATTGTTCCTGACAGTCAGGAAAGATGGCCTCTAAATGACACACAACAAAACAATGAAAGGAATAAATGCCTTCTTTTTCAACTGAGTAGAAATGCGTACATTCATATTATGTGTAAAGCCAGTTCGAATTGGAGGAAAAAACAAGGCATTAGCTTCTCCTTGGACTGTTAAATTCCAACCTCAAAACTTGTATGTAGCCTGTACAAAAGAAAACATATTAATGGAATACATTTCATGATGTGATACACTTCATATAAATTCCAGTCAGCTAGGAATAATTCACACAAATGCATGCATTAGTGCAACAATATACATTTTGATGCTGGAACACCCCAATCTGACGTCTAGGAAAACACAGCATGCCCGGAATGTAAAATCAATCGCAACCTTCATTAGAGTTGAGCAAAGATCTCTATCGACACATACAAATGTACTGAAAGTGAAATGGATATATTCAGCTACAACACATTCTGTGTGTGTGTGTGTGTGTGTGTGTGTGTGTGTTGTGTTGTGTTAACTTTAGACAACATGCCAACAGTGGAGACTGCTCTTTCTAAGTAATGAGATTAGCTGACAGCATACGTGCAACAGGATAGTCTCTGTTGCAACGCACTCCTCTCAAACTCCATATGCTGGTCAGATTTACTGTTGCATGATGCCAATAGCTTCCCAGTATTGTAATGTAGTATCCATTAGCTTTCATATTATCTTTGAATTAAGAGTCATTTCAATAGATAATATGGATTCATTTTAAATAAGCACAAACTCCAGCTCATTGCATTTAAGAATTAACGATTACTTACCACCATATTTTGTGGAGAAAACAGTCCCTAAGTGCAAGATGCTTTATAAAGTATGCTTGTTTTCTATATATTCTTACCAATACCCTCAGGCATATAAATCTGTCATATTATGTTTTTTTTTGCGGTGGCGGATGGGTTGTGAGGGCCGGGGGCGGGGGGAGGGATGCATTTGGCACCGGAGTGTGTGTGTGTGGGCATGTGAACTTGGCAGAGACATGAGATGAGAAAATACACTCACCAATTCTATTGTCTCCTGGAGATTGTACATCATGGTTCAGCCTGGGTGGTGTGTTTCTAAGCTCTGCAATGCGTTTACTATCCAATGGGAGGATTAGCGAGGAACACGCAACAGGATTTGTCTTTTCTCTGGAATGGCTCAATTTTCATATCTCCTTCACCAGAGACTCAAGTTAGAGTTCAACGAATGGTCGGAATTACAAGATTGTTTATATCAATTGATTCTTATATAAACAGAAATGGATGACGGATGTTATTGAATAAATCAGCTACAGTAGATAGCATTGATTTCTGATATTCACTCAGTCATTGACCGTGTCAATTATTATTTTCTAATTGTGAGCTTGCCTTTATGGATATATGAGCGTCAGTGCTCAGTGGTTAAAAACTGATAAAATGTAAAAAGTATGGAACCCCAAAGTGCATTATTAAATAAATAATTATGAAAAATGAATCACATGAATAAACTGTGTAAAATGTTTTTCATTATTTTTATTTGATTATAGAAATGTTTATTTCAAGTCTATTTTACTTTATAATGTCATTCTTCCTAATGTCACTTTTTATTTCATATAACCTATTTTATTTTTTTATGATAAAATATATGAAGTTGTCACCAGTGACTGCCCCTTCAGCCAATTACATGCCCCTAGCCTCTCTTAAGATAGCAAGCTCAACAAATGCTAACTAATTTAAACAGTTAGCTCCTGTTAGCTAGAGCAACAACAATGTGAAAGTAATTCTGAATCAACCTCCTAGAGGCTGCTGTAAATAACCACAGTGCAAAGACACAGAAACATCTCCTTTTATTTAGTTCAAGAAGGTTGCACATGCTACTTACCCAGCCAGCTAACTACTGGCTGGGTTGTGAACTGTGAATAGACGGTGTTAATGGAAGCAGATAGCTAGCTGGTTACTTCAGCAGCGTTTTGATTTAATAAATTATTAATAAGTTATTGGTTCATTCATGTATTTTACAAGATTTATTTAGCCTGACATCACCAGACCATTTTGCAAATGCAAATTTGTCTGGAACCTTTCAGTTCATTTTTGATGTCCAAGGGGCGATATCAATGGGCACAGACCAAAATGCCTCTGGATGCAATAATATTTCATAATAATTATATATAACAATAAAAATAACCATAAGTATTTAAATCCCAAAGAAAAGAGAACCCACTGAAGAATTATGTATAGATGCAAAACATTTAAGATGCTGAAGCAGTAGTCAATGGAGCACCTGGGTCCATTGCCACCATCATGTTTCAGCCAGTGTTTGAAGTGCGTGCGAGCTGCGCCGAGGTACGTCTGGGGTCTCTGCGGTGGAACCTTGAGGGAAGGATTAATAGGAGTGGGGGTCTGCTGATGCATGCTCTTGCTCCTTCGGGTCTCCATAATTCACATTGTCAGCTGAGGAGCCAGTGCAGAGCGCCAACCCGGAGCTGTCTCTCATCATCACACACAGTCAAGAGCCTGTCAGAACAGATGAAGCCACCGGCTCAGCACTGTCGAGGAACATTGAGCCATAATTCACATTCTCCTGCCCCGACAGGCCTCTCTAAATCCAGGTCCTGCCATGAAACACTGGCGTCTGATCAAGGAAGCCCCGTGTCAAAACCACACGAGAGATGCTCTATGAACCAGATTAGCAATGATCGACTTGCCTTGCATCCCCAACACACAATATTGGCACCAATAATTAGTATGTCGCCTTCCAAAGCAGTTCAGTATGTGCCTGTGCATGAATTCTCACAATGTAAAAAGGAAAATTAAGACATATCTTTTCAGTTCATGGCTTATTCAGAATGTATCAGATGTGTGTGGCACATAACTTATTCTCTACGTTTTTCAAATTGTATTTCAGCAATATCAAAATTAAACTCTGAAGGGCTGTTGGGGTTTAAATCAGAGTAATGATCCACAACATCACACTGCAGTGTCCTTTGCCACAGCCTAGAGAGGTGTGCAAGTTCATCCGATCCAGTGTAGCTGGATCTCGCAACAATTAGCAGAAGCAGCAGCCTAATATTTGTGCTGATATACACATCTTGGCAGATGCACACAAAAGCTGCAAAGCCCCCATGTCCCTCTTATAGCAAACAAATTCCTTAGAGTATATTTAACAGAGAATTTCAACACCATCAGCATACAGAATCCACATCTGTGTTTGAGTGGCTTAATTAAACTGTAATTAAGAAGTGGGAATGCTACATCTAGCTCAGGGATTTCTGGTGCCCGGTGTCAGACCTAATTTATACCACTAGGCTCTATGATTGGCACCTCAGTCTACAGGAAACCTCAGGGCAACATGAACACCAGGAACAGATTGAAGAAATTATGTTTCACAGGACTACAAGCTACAAGCAAGACTAAAGAGCCCAAACTTACAACCTGAGAAATTACGGGAAAGGATCTAGTGGCTAAAAACAAGAATACTTTGCAGAGACATGTTCAATTCTGTGGAAGATATTTATGATTGGACACAGATGATCGTTCAAGATTATATAAATGAAATTGCACTCGTGTAGACACAGGATGATATAATATAACAGCAGTTTAGGAATGTTAATCACCACACCATCCATTGCTTTAGCATGCTGCTGATACAAATGTATAATTCAAATACATGTTTAATTTGCTCTAGCCTTGTGTGCAAGAGAACAAATTACAGAAAAAAAAGAACTCACATATTAACATATGTCCTCTGCCAGGCTCTGGTTTTATACTAGCTGCTCTATTAAATGCCTGTTTAAATTGTCTGTGCACGTCTCTCGAAGCTGTCATTTAGACCAGTTATACAGTAGCAGACTGTGTAACTGGCTTGTTATGATGCATGCAACTCATAGGGCTATACTGTATGTGCTGCATATAAATACATGCATGTAAATGTATTGACAAATAATTCCTTTTTTGGCCAATTTACCAAGTTGATCCAGAAGTAGTAAATGTACATGTGTAGATATCTTTGAGGAAATTGTGTACAATTCTGTATACTAATCATGAGGGTCTATCATTAAATCCGTATATATACTTCTGCATTAAGGGGTTATGGAGTAGCATTAGAGCCTATGTAGCTGCTGATGTGTACTTTCTCAGAAATGTAACCATACATTGGGGCTACGGATATGAGGAGACTGCAAGAACTGTGATTGGTAAGCTTTGGCTGCTTCTGCTTCCGATGCCAATGAAAATTGCTGAGAGTTAGGACAATATTAAGCACGTTGAAGAAAGGGTCCGAAATCTTCACCTTTCCAGTAACAGACATCTGGCAAAGCCATCTTCACTACAAACTATCACAGTTAATTGATTAAAGTTAAACTTCGACTATTAATTATGTCCAGTATTGGGCTCGTTACTCAAAAAATTTAATTTTTTACTCATCACTTATTACTCCCTGCCAACAGTAATTCGTTACACTACTTGTTATATTACTTTTCCGTTACACCCCACACCTGTCCTTTCTCCTCAAAACTCAGATTTCGCATGTGCGCCTCTAATCGCTGATAAGTGCAGCAAATCTTTAAACTAGAAGTTTTTTTTCTGCAGCCTATGAATCCATGAAAGTTACAGGCTAGATGAAAGGCACACCTGGCTCAAACTGATACTTTTTTACCTGGGGGTCTTTCTGATAGACAGAGAGTAGCCATTGTACGGCTACAGCCATCCTCTGCAGAGGGCTAATGGGGTGTGTTTCCATGAGCTTCACATTGTTGTGCTGTTGTAGTAGGTGTTGCAGGAAGTTTGAGGTTGTGTTTTTCACAGTTGAAAGAGTCTTAGTACCACTAACTACACACAATTTACATTTGACAATGATGTTGTCAGGGTTGTCAACTTTGGGTACCTGGCTGGAGTGAGATTTTGATGCTATGGCCCATGGGCTTAATCACACATACGCGCACGCACACTTTATCATGTGCACATAGGCTATTTGGACTCAATTCACCATCAGGGTTTAAAAAAGTATGCACTTACACATGCGGCGGGAACAGACCATATAGGTGTATTCTAAGATTTAAAAAGCCTGACTATGCCATCCTGAGACTCGCAATTTCACAATATTAGACATAGCCTACACTAACCCAATAAAGGGCATACAGATTCATTCACTAATGGAAGGCAAAGACATGTTGTTTCCAGTATCACAACTATACCATTTTATTGACTCTTCACAGGTAGAAAGCACCAGAAATTTAAAAAAAGAAACAAAAGAACAGAAGAACCTATCCTACTCCAGACAGATTGCCAATACATGAACACAGACACAGACACACACACACACACACACACACACACACACACAATTGTTTGGGCAGCGTGAGAGCGTGAGACTGCAGGTGAAAGCGTGTGTCTCACACCAGAAGCGTGAGAGTTGGCAACACTGATGTTCTTGTCCTCTTTCCTCCCGACAAAGTCAAAGTAATGGGATTATTTCCACCCGCTGAATATAAGCCTTTCCAGCTTTCAAGCTAGCTTGCTGCTTGCACATGCATGCACGCATGTACATGCACGCGCGACAATTACGTAAACAAATCTGGGGACAACAAAAGTAAGGTTGTAACGAGTTATTTTTTGGGGGGTGACTGTGATATTATTACTCAAATTTTATTAGTAATTTGTGACACTACTTGTTACTGGGGAAAGTAATATTATTACTGTAATGTAGTAGTAACAGCTCTACAAGCTTTACAAAGCGTTTAGCATCTGTCCAGCACCAAAGTGCAGACAGAGTTAGCAACTAGCTGGTGAACATAGTGGAGCATTTAGCAGCTAAAGAGCCAGATATTTCCCTCAGGAATTGGTGGGAACCAAAGCAAAGCTGAACGGAGAGTGAATATTGGATGTACATTCACCAGATGACCAGAAATATGAGACCAAATCACTGTTAATGTTGGCTGTCTAAATTGCCAAGATGTTAGCATTGCATCTTCATTGGGCCATTATGTCAATTTTGTGTTTATAGCTTGTTCCACTGCCCCCAACTGGCCAACAAAATCAACTGATACTACTTTAACTATATACACCACAATAACCAAGGTAAAGTAGGATACAGCCTGATAATATATGACTATCCTTCTAGTGTGTAGTGGTGGTGCTATCAATGGGTAAAATCCAACGTGGAACAACAGATCAATTCCTACGCTGGATGTATCTACGGTGGGACTGTTGCAGACCATGACACGAACTTAAGTGTTACTGTCATTACAGCCAAAAATTCAGCTAAACCTGAAGCACAGTGTTCTTCAAATTCTCTTCAAATGAAAATCTTCAAATGAAACACCAGTAATCCCATTATAACACATATGAAGAAAGACAGCAGTTAGAACTATTATTGCATTTATTACTCAAATTGTGCTTTTTAATATATTGTATAAAAAACCATTTAAAATCTGACATATTCCAATATGGTTGGCAGAGTCCTCAGCTTGCATAAGTGGCATTTCTTGGCACTCAAGAAGCTGATCAATCTTTAAATGGGCTGGTGAGTTGGCAAAAGAAAAAAACTTTCACAATTTGAGAAATGATGGTAAAAAGTTATTTTGTAGTTAGGGTTAAGGTAACAATGTCTCTGAGCTAAGAATGTTGTAAGAAAGTTAAAAACAGAAACTGTTTTACATTTAAGATTTGTGGAAACGATGTTTCCTGAAACTATGAAACCTTTTAAAAGGCTCTATAAGCAGAGAAAGTTGAATGTTTCAAGGCTTTCAGGTTGCAAACTTAAAACTCCACTCGTATCGCTAATTATGCTGAAAAAAAGTATAGAGTGTCTTTTATATATCAAGTCTATCTATAATTTAATTTCAGAACCTTATTGCTTGGATCCAGGGTAAGATTTATCATTAAGGTTTATTATTTGAGCTAATCCTTTGAAGTTATTTTAGCAGAGAATTCTTCATGGTATAGGAGAAATTATAAAGCATGAAGAAGATCATCTATCACTGTCTTGATCACCAAGATGCATGTGCTGGTATATTTTGCTGCCACGCACTGCTTTGCAATAAAACTGGCAATGGAAATATGAATCAAAGAAAGATTCCAAAATGCAATTAGACAAGTTCAGTAAAAAAAAAGACCACAGGTATATTATCTTATAAATATCAGCTGCTTTTCTCTACCTTTGTTCTTTTCAAAAAGGCACATCTAGTGCTACACTTTGACATTACGTTCAAATGGTGAATAGGTTTGCAATGGAAAAAGAACATCCAGTGTTAAACAGGGCAGATATACAGCTCTTAGTGTAAAAATACAGATACACAAACATACACCTACACCTGTTTGTTACATATTAGTTACCATGTTGGATTAAACATTTTGAACAGTTGTAAATGACAGCTGCTTCTGTTCACTCACTGTAGAGTGATAATGAATTCAGACGCAGAGGATTAACACTTACAGCAACTATGGCTGATGAAACTGATTTAGTCATTAATTAATTTACAAATTGACAATTAATCATTTTTCTCAGGTAGATGAAAAGTACACTTCCAGAATGATCAGACAAATTCCGTTGTATAACAACCAGGATCTTATTTTGTTTTTAATTTCTATTTCTATAACTGCTTTCACCAGAACATGCAGTCAAATCAATTTAATTTACATATCCCAAAATCACAAATTTGCCTCAAAAGGCTTTACAATCTGTACAACATATGACTCTATCTTTAGACTCTCGATTCAAATGAGGAAAAACTACCATGAAGACCTGGAAAGACAACAGACTACACTTACACAAAAGAGGCAATACTCAACGACACCAGTCACTCCCGTCATCGTCTGTTCTCAAAGGGAGAAAAGACAAGGATGCCATTCAAACAGAGGGGGAAGAGACAAGAGATGCCATTCAAACAGAGGGGGAAGAGACAAGAGATGCAGGTCATTGAAGGTAACACACAATGTGAAAACAGTTTTGAACAAAGACAGAGAAAGGAATGCTTATGTTTTGCTAACATGGATCTTTTGTGGTCGTGCAAGTATAGTATAGAGGTTAGGGGGTGATGGGGGTCAACCCCTTGACATTTAGGACCACTGTTTGCATCCTGTCTCCTATTAAAGAGTAAGTCTACCTGCAAATTCTGCTAGGACCCTCCTTTCCAACCCATTTAAATAATGCAAAAGAGGAGTGGGGGGGGTGACCATTGTGACCATTTGTGTGAGGTGTGGCTTTGTGGCTATGTAGTGTGCGGATGCGGTGACAAAGAGTGACTATTGCTCAGTGTATGGATAGCAGCGTGTGGCAGCGGTTCTGGTAGTCAGAGCTAACCAGCCATTATGAGCAGCTACTGTAGAGCTCCTCATGTCTCAGCTGGCAAAGCACAGAGTCTGGCGGAGCTTTGACAGTCAATTTCAATTCAATTCAATTCAATTCAATAGGCTTTATTGGCATGACATTTGACATGTGTTGCCAAAGCACAATTACGATTATGAAAAAAAATGTTAATTTTGAGTTTCAGTTTATTAGCATTCATGCTCACAGTTACTGACTGAATAGAAGTAGAATTTATTTACATTTAAAATATAAATATATCTATATGTGGTTGTACATCATAAAAATATAAAACTATACATACATTCATACTCATACATACACATTTACAAATGCAACCATATACTTACATAAAACCATACATAAGGAATGAAATTCACAAAGATAATGTGAATAACAATATTAGCTACATTAATAGAATAAAATAGATAACGAAATAGATAAATGAAATAAAATAATATAGGCTATGTACGTATATATGTAATATAAGAAATCAAGTTAGAATTGGCGGGGATAATACAAGACAGACAATAGTCTATAAATAACATAAAAACAAACAAACACAAAAAAAGGAGATGGTGGCAGTAAGCAGAGTGTGGTAAGTACAAGTGTATTTATAAATGTCTATCTCCATATGTGTCCTACTGGTTGTCTCTTGTTGTGGCAGGAAGTGACATATTTAGCAGCCAACACTGCACACTCTTTCTTTTCCCCCACAATGAGGGGTAATTTCTCCCTTTCTGTCAGACTTCGGAATTTGGGGCAATTTTTTTCAAATTTTTTTGATTGAAGTTTTGACACTAGAGGCATGTTTATGATCCTTTGAGAGAGTCGTGTGGGTACCTGGGTTGTAGCTGGCCTAGTGGCCCGACTACAAGAGGCTCTCCCGGTGTGTGTGGGTGAGTGCCAGTATATAGTTATGGCACTTCTGTTTATTGTGGTTAACACTACTGTTTGCTGGCTCTGAATATCTAGTGAAACAGAGTAGCACAGTTATCTGCAGGCCCTGTGTGTTGGGTTTACTGCCACAGAAGAGGAATAAAATTCTAGTTCATGTCCACTCATGAGTGGCATCACTCCGTTGGCATCTGTGAAGGCCTCTTGACATCAGCAACTACTACAGGCTAAATTAGCTTAAAACCAGAAGCCTCCAACCACTGTTTAGAGGCATAATTATGACAAAGTAACAGCACAAAAACCACTCAAAACTGAAAAATCACTTCTTAAAACTATTGACTATAATTTGAAACTAAGAGTGGATCATGATCTTGCAAAGTGATTGGTCACGTCTTCACCAATCTCTTTTTATACTGAGCATATAGTTCTCTGATGATGTGTCTTAGGACAATCGTTCTTGTACACACAGTACAAGAACGATTGTCCTAAGACACATCACAGCATTTCAGAATTAAAGGCTTCAGCTCGTTTCATCCTTTAGGTGGCACATAGAGCCTGATTTTTAAAAAAGTAAATAAATACTCTATATACTATACTTCTACAGGAACATACTTTATGTGCTTAACTGTAAGAATATTGTTATAAGTTTATTAATCAAAAATCATTTTTTTGGGTGTAGTTATTCTAACAGTCAACACAGTGGTTTCATTTAACCTTGACCACAATTGTTGCCTGAACCGAACCATAGAGGTGGCAGATGATGTGGCAGGTGATCATGTGGTGGTGAGACTGTTTTATCAACTGCTGTTTTCAGGTCAAGAATAAATTTTCAATGTGAAGATCCAACTAGTAATAAAGTGGAACTATCCTCTAAAGTTAAAATTGAAGTCAAATGTTAGTTTTTGCCTCTGATTTTGAGTTTAATTGAAATTACTGTACCTTTAGGAATTCATAGAGAAGGTTACAGAGACTGCTTTTTAATCCCCTTAAGTCCTTGCATGGTCACATTCTGAGCTTGAAAAACTCAATTTTAAGACCTAGGTCACCCTTTGAAAATAAAACATTGTTAGCATTCAGAGGCATATGCTAATCTTGTTTTTGTAATTTGCTATCCCCTATCCATGTAGAGATGGTAGATGACATGCTTCCCACTCACTCAGTCACATTTACAACTGTGAGCTGCCCAGCACAGTCACAGTCCTGTGCTGTTGAGAGCAGCTCCACAGGGGCAAATGCGGCAAGTGCCTACAGTATATCAAGGGCAGCTGGATGGTAGTCGTTGAGGGAGGACAAGAAACATTCCTCATTCACTCTCCCTGCTCAGATTTTCCCAGCTGGTCTGGGATTTGAAGTGGAAATGTGCCTGTCTAGGCTAAGAGAGAAAGACTAGTATTGAAAATCAGCAATGTCCTACTTCTCTGCCGAGGTGGCCCTGTGTGCCTCTGCAGGACTTGCCAGTGGTTATGAAGTCACCCGCAAAAACTGCCAGTGCACAGCCACTGTCTCCTGGCCCTCCACGCCTGACCAGCTGCCTCCTGGAAGGAGCCTTGAATTTATTCTCCAAAGCTCAGTGAGATCTGGAAGCTGGATGAGGTGGTTTGGCTGGAGCCCCCTGTGAGTCAAAGCTCCCATGTGAGGTGGGAGGAAGGGAGGCCCTCGTCCCAGTTTGTCCCTTTTTTCCACTCATGGTTACGTTCAAATTGCAGATGTGAACCATTTCTCAAATGTAAATAAAATCCAAAATTTGGCAGCTCTTACCATATTTATTGAAGAAATTTCCAGAGTATTTAAGAACTCTCCTCTCTGGTGCAGAAAATGTTCAGCCCATGGCACAGTTACATCTGTTTTCCACAGTTTTCATATGGTGCAACTCTATTCCCTCAACCAAACAAAGATGGCAAAAACCTATGTAGCCTACAAATAGATTATGGCAACTGTTTAACAAAAGCTTTGTGAAGTGTGTTTGGGATTTAACATCCAGGGACATGTTTGAGGTTTTTTCACTATTTTTAGCCATACTAGCGCACTGCTTTGGGGATAGCAATGTTGTCTGGTTGGTCCACAAATATTAGAAGGAATTCTTATGAAATTTGGTCTAGATATTCACTGTTGCCAGAGAATTAATCCTAATGATTTTGGTGATCGCCTGATTTTTCATCTAGTGCCACCAGCAGGTCCCCACAAGCCGGCAGCGAGCGTGTGTTTAGTGTTGGTTGGCAAATGCAAGATAACAGGCTAAACTAATTTGGCTAATATGGTAAAGATTGCTTGCTAAATATCAGCATGTTAACATAGTCATTGTGAGCATGTCAGCATGCTGACATCAGCATTTAGCTCAAAGCACAACAGAGCTGATAGAGACTGTAGACTCTTACTCTTGTTAAAATAGTAAGATACTTTTTTTAGTGAAATGTAAAGCATAACCGAGATGTACAATATCACAGAAATACCAAAGGTGAGTTTTATTTTTAACCCTAACCCTAACTGAATGTATACAGTAGATTTACCTTTAGAACAATAGCAAACATTTGTATTTGAGGTCCATATCGGGTCTAAATAAGTATATGCTATTTGAGATGATGATTTTTCCTTCACTTGTGCCTATGTTAAAGATTGCCTCTAAAAGCTTTGCTCCGCTGGTGTCTCCACACAGTTTCCTGAGTGATGGATGGAGCTTGCCTCTGAATGCTCCTTCTCATATTGTTCTCTGGCCACACAGGGCAGATACCCCCTCATTAATAAACCTCAGTGATTAATTTACAAACCTCCCTCTTGTGTCCCCTCCCTTGTCATCTGTAAAAAAGGCGCCCTCCTAATTAGTGAACACTGATGGAGCATCTATAATGCCCAGGGACAAAAATGAGGAGTAGTGCTGTTGAAAAGAAATCTATGAATAGCCTACTCACTGTGGCAGAGCCATCCATCTGTACCTCAAATCTTCCTCAAGTTTTCTTCAGAATTTTATATTTTAATGGCCTTTTGACTTAATAAATATTATGTGACACCTTTAAGTATCATAACAGCGCCTGATGAACTGATGCATTAAAAACATACTAGGCTGTATATATAATTATTTCCTTTAAAATCTGTGGTTCACATCCACACTGTGTGATAAAGTTGACATTTCCTTCTGTAATTAGTGAAATACTCAGTGTTGCTCACCTCCTTAATTATGTGACATTTGGTGCAACAATAGCCATGTCATAAAAAATACCTGATCCCAAGACTGAGGTTCACAAACATGCAGAATTTCCCTGTGTGAAAAACTCACTAACACACAGCTAGATTTTAATCACATCCATCACATTTGATGGTATCCTCATTCACTCAGTGTACGATTGCTAAATTTAGCAGCAAATTTAATTCCTGTGGAGAATTGTAGCACTTTTACTGACTGTGTTACCCCACTGCTACAATGACCATTACTGCAGCAACATTGTACTGAGCTTCCTGAATGTATGTTTTCTCCTTACTTGTATGTTATTTGAGATATTATTCTTGTGATTTTAGCAAATTCTGACTTTAGCTCATGGATGTATAAGAGATGGATACCAGACCCAAGGATGGCGCCTATTTAGTCCAATAAGAATTGGTCACCTGGCATATGCCAAAAAAAGTTTCTAGCTTCTGGGTTGGTATAAAGCCAGAAACATAGCCTATCCCCCGCCGATTCAGCACCATGGACAGGGCTGGCAGTCGCTGAACTAACAACTGCAGGGAGAGTGTGTATTTTCGGGGTAACGGTATATAAAGGCTTGGAGCCTTTTTGGTTTTAACCAAGGTTTAGGAAAACCTGGAAGGGCACGGACGAGTCCCCTTTACAGAGGTATCGAGATTCACTGAATCGGGGTTTCACGGTGTGAAGTGATCCACTGGGAGATTGCTAAGATTCACGAAGCCTGGCAGAATTCAAACATGTGAGGTAGCCTCAAAGACGTGCGCAGTTACAGGACGGTCCTTACTCATATTCCACTGCAAAAATCTGAAAATTTAAGAATTAGTAACAAAAGAAAAATCATAAAGAACTGATAAAATTGGGAATATTATTAACCCATGAGTCTAATGACTGATTTCTTTAATGCAATTTTATTTCCTTTGTTGCATTGGCCACTACATCTTTTTGCTGCACTGTAACTGTGCAAAAACCAAGGTGTAAAAACAGCTTTTCTGCTTAAGATGCTTCACAATCAATCATCTAACTAACCAGTCCATATATCAATATACGCTTTGAATTAAATGTGACATTGCTACTTAACTTGTTTTTTTATAGCAAGTGAACGGTGATGGACTTTGTGTCAAGAATGATTGCTTTGATATTTTTCCACTAATTCAATATTCAATCTTTCTAATCCTTTTAAATAAAGCAGCAGGTTGCATGGGAGGAAGGTCGGTCTCTTTTGATTTTTTTTTAAAAGAAAAATGACATAACATTTCTTGGGGAAACTGTTGAGATAACATACAAATTAATCTTTTTTGTCACTTATATGCACTTTAATATTGAATTTTCAGTTTGAATCAGTGGTTCTGTGTGAAAAAGATTTAAATTATAAAGCCCTGATACACATACTGTCTTAGGAGTAAATATGAAAGTATGAAGTGACCTCAAGTTACTGCAATAAATGTACTCTGCAAACAACTGACACTGCGCGGACCATGCTTACACTAGGCTACTACTGCCTGCAGAGCAATTACTGCTGCTGCATTTTGTAAGGAAAACATTATGTGAACACTAATTTTGAAATCCCTTTATGTGAGTATTTTTTGAAACTTATGAAACAGCCCTCCTGTTGTGCTTGTCACCATATTTAAAAAATATATCCCCACACTGAAGGAAATTTCACTTTTCAAAACTAGAATAGACCACAAGAGTATGAACAGTGATTTTTTTAAAGAAAAGCTTTCATATATTTCTCATTACAACAGGATATTCACTGGTGAGCATTTGCATGCATAATAGATTGCATCTTTTCACAGATACTGTAAAAAACGAACAAGGAGGTCAACAAGGGGTGAAAGCAAATAAGCAACCTTTTCTGACACATAAGCACGAGTTGAAATCACATGGCTTGTGTATTACTTAGAGACGACCTCTGGTCAGAAATAAAGAAACATCTATTCTTCATAGATATTGTGCCTGTGTGGGGCTAATGATGGGTAAAATGCACAGCGGAGAAAGCAGTGCAAAGCTGTGCTTTGATGAATCGGGCGATTATATTCTGAAACACTCCTTTGCTCTACAAACTGCTATGGCATAAAGTAATCCTGTTTAGATCTCACTGACTAAAAAGGCCTGCTTGCCATTGATGTGTGAATCCCACAAGCAGAGGCTTTCTCCCGTTCTTGCCTCGGATTATGGAAGGAGGCACCTTTAGTTCAATCAAGCATTGCTATGATGTCACCATTTATGTTCAAGTTAATACAGCTCATTCACACATTGGATTTCACTTGATATCTGTAAAGCCCTGGCAATTAACTGTTTTGAATTATTCAACACCAGGGTCTATAGGTCTTCTAGTACTTTAAAATATAGTATGTAGTGCTTAAAATGGGTCATATTATTGATTATGATTATGTGTAATTTCTACCCACAACCACAAACACTGTAAAGGTTTTCACCTGTAGAAAATCCTATATGCTGTTGTGTTCAAGCTTGTATGCAGTAATTGGTCAATTTCAATGCATTATGAGAATCTTAGGGCACAATAGATCTATATTTCCATATTTTTGATAAGATATGTACACATTTACAGCAAATTTAGTCTGGGTTGGTCTCAGTCTTGATGCCCTTTGGACCTGGTCTGGTCTCCAGCTTCACTGGCCCAGTCTTGGGACTGACTTGGACTTCACTTGACTTCAAATGATGGCTGGATGACAATTCTATATCACCATTTATCTTTTAGAAATAAAATATAATTTTGATAAACATATTTCATCATTTTACAAATTTCTGTTGTCCAAATGAATGATTCTTAACAAGCTGGGTTTTTTAATCTTTGTATTACACATATGGAGTTTTGTCTCATTTAATGCATAACACTGGATTGCTTTGTACATACGTTTGATTATTTTATATGTCAGCATACATTTACTATCTTGTGATATGTACTGATATTGGCAAATATCCTTATTAAAACTGTAATAATTATATCAAACATATCTCTCAGCATGGACCCCCCTTGCACCTCTTTGCAGTATGTAAAGTATGTATCCTGGTGCCTACAAATTTCATAAATAGTACAGTGCACACAGCAAACTATGCTGCATCATTATTTGCCCTAAGATCCAGAAATTAACCAGCCCTCCTCGCTGGAATAATACATTCTGGCCCCAGGTTTTCTGTGTGTCAGTCAGTTTGTGGTCATTTTGATTAAGCACAACTTAATTTAGGAATATGAGCCATGTCAGAACAATATAAACAAAAATAATAAAACTCTAGAACTAGATTTTGACACAAGCCCCAAGTTGAAGGCAAGAGTATAAGATTGGCAGTCCTGCATTAGTTGATATTGTACTTTAAAGGTGCATATTCTCTAACAAATTTGCAATTAATAAAAATAAAAAATAGTCAAAAATCAATTCAGACTTAATTGAACTTTGGAGGCCCCTGGGGATTTGAATCTATATTTTTTAATGGACAAAAGCTGTGTGTCTAGGAGTAGGGCAGAAACAGGTGAACAGCCCACTGGCTGGAATAAACATTTTTATTAAGTTATAGTTTTAGAAAAAGTTCAACACAAATTCACAAACAATGATTAACATGCACAATTTTAGTATACAAGACAAAACAGTTACTTTTCAATATGAAAATGCCATTCTACATGTCAGTATCTCACGGAGATCATTGATTAATACACCAGTATTAAGGTCGGAGAACACACTATATAAAAGCAATAAGGTTGTCTTTGATGGCCATGTTTAAAAAATATATGCAAGCTATTTACACCACACTGGCTACACTCCTTTCTAGCAACAAAAGCCACAGAAACCAATCTAACCAAACCAACCTAGATATAAATAGATATGTTGTTGTTCTGTGATCAAAACATTTCAACCATTCTAACTCGTGGCTCGGATCAGTCGCTTCAATTCCATTAGATTGTATTTTGTAGTATTTATTAAAGCACAAGGCCAGAAACAATAGTTTTGTTTTCTTACTATATGTGAGCATGAGCATAGGTAAGAAAATTACAACAATGTAAATAATAAGAAAGCTTTGAGAAACTGTCATACATTTAAGCACTGTAAATTAATAACCTAAGAGTCTGCCATCTGGCAATGAGGTTACCTTATTTGGATATTAACGGAAATATTAACACCACTTGGATCACGTATTTGCACACATAAGCTGCTTTGAGGCCCGGTCACACCAGAAAGTGGCACGGTGATATTCATCCGCATGTCTTTGCGAAACTGGCATGGCTGGAGGCTTGACATAGTGAATACTCACAGGGCTAGTTTGTGAACTACTGTAGCTGTTGAGCTAACTTGTCTAAAAACCATACCTCTTTTGTGGAGCAGCTTATACTCCAAGAGAGCAGGGTTAAATGAATATGGATGGTGCAACACAGCAAATAGGCTATGTTAGCTTCCTCCATTTTAGATTCTCCGGGTCCCTCAAAGGTAAGCAATGTCAAGACAGTTTGCTAATGGTCAATGGTACAAAAAAGTTCAAGTTCAAACTCCACGCAAATATATTTTACACAGATTTACTTCGCCCCACAAGTGAATCTTCTGATCTCAGCATTTCCATTGAAATGAACTGATTTTGCCATGACATTTTACCGTTTTAAATGCTGGTGTGACTGGGCTTTTATGCTGTTGGAAAGAAAGATACAGTAGTACTACTGCTGGAGCCTGACAGCCCAACAGTGCTTGTGTTCGACATGTAACTCAAAAGAATCATCCAGCCAATCAATTTCAGGTCACTGCTCCAAATAAAAGTCACAATCTACAAAAACTACACCACAAAATGCTTGTAAAATATGTAAAAAATTGAGCAAATACAGTGAGATTTCTAGTAAAAACAAACAAAACACAACAGAAAAAGATCATCTTTGAAGTTGTCTGATAGGAAGTAAAGTAGTGTAGGACATCTGAAACATCACTGACTGTAATACAACAGAATGAGTGCAATAAGAAAGCGGCCATCAGTCAATCAAGCAGCTGAATTGTGACAGCTGTAATAATGGGGCAGGGAAATCAATATCCCATTGACTGGTCTGCAGCAGTCTAATCAACAAGCACAGAGCTTTATGAAACCAGTCAAGGAGCAGATAGGACAGCCTGATTATGTTGGCCGTTTGGACTTTTTACGAGGCCTCTGGGGTTTGCACACCTGTTCAGACGGCTAAGTGAGGACATCCAGTCACCTTGTATCAATTCCTTGTGCTTTCATTCGACTTTGGGTGTGTGTGTGGAGGGGGGGTGGTAAAGTGTGCAAAAATACAGACGACGACAGCCTCCGAGCTAATGACCTACACAGCCCCGTGTTCGGCAAAGGCACAGTAATGCGTAGCAGTTCAGTTGACTGTATCCTTCCACATCCACATGAACACTGTCAGGACCCCAGTAATCACACACCGGCTCTTACTTGGGTGGCTTTTGACAGGCTCATCCACATGATAAAAGGGCGTTAAAAGTAGCTCCCTCAGCAGAGTAGCAATGTTCTTTTGTTACTTTCAGTCTGGTATGTGTCCAATAGACAGTGATGGGGTGGGGGTAAAATGACAGCCAAGCCTTCCGCTCCATTTCCAGTCAGGGCTGTTTCACCGTGGTATTGGAATCAATTATTCTGATGCCTTAATAGCCCATAAATTATGTCACGGATGGAGTCATACATTTATTATACCACAGACCATAAATACTGGGACCAAAATTTCCGCCATATATCTCAATCCATTGTGGCTTTCCTAAAGCTTCCAACCCTTTTTGTCTTACGTGCTCCGGTGTACTATGTACCTCTACATTCTGAGTTTCCTGTCCTTCCTAACTAATTTCTTCGGAAAGAAAAGCAACAATGCCTCTTCTGCAATATGAGTTTTTCTCCCAAGCTATTGAAAAGGAACGAAAGAAAAAAAAAATCTGAGTGAGCTCTAGTGAAGGCACTGTTATCCTGTGGACCATTGTGCACTGGGCCAGCTGGTCATCGGGGGTGTAGATGGTACATGTTCTGTGATATGAGATACGTATCTAGAACACAGGTCGTCTAAATGTAGAGGAGGAACAGTACACATGGGATCTACTTGACTTAGTAACACCACACTTCTCTATTCTCTGCAAGCCTGGCTTTTTTGCTAGACTGAGAATGCAGAGTGTGATAGGCATTTATTATTTAGAGGAGCACGAGATAGAGAGCAAAATGCCAGGGTCTATCACAGTATTGTAGAGAGGGCCTTACGCATGGGAGCCTGTGACTCTCGGACAGACCTAATGTTAGATCAGTACGCAGAGATAAGTGGGTTTGAGGCACAGTTGATCAATTTGCTGTGCATCTTTCATTTATCTGACAACGCCTGGTAAAAGCCTGCAATGGACGTCTCTTTTGGCAAATATTAGTTGATGTTCTAAGATCCTTTTTGAGACAAAAAAAATATGGATGCAATCAATTGATATAGTCTAATTACCTGCTGAGAAGTTGACTTTGAGAAGATAAATTCTTATGAATACACTTTTTTATATAGGGTTAAAGAAACCATAAAGCAAACTCTGTCACCTGCTTGGTATGGTATGGACTGTATGTGTAAAATGGGTTTTAAGGCAGTAGTATCTCCAAAGATACTAAGAAGATAAGTCATGTAGACCTCATAACTTCTAAAATTAAACCTAGAGCACGGTGGCACTAATGATGCTGGAAAAAATACAGAAAGATATCATGCACGTCAAATCATCACGTCTCTATCTGACGGTCCTTTAAAAGAAAGTGGCGTGGTCCCTTTAAGCGCTTGGCGCAGTCCAGTCCTTTCCAGTCTTTCCCAGCCCTGCCACTAAAGCCCGGGCCTTGTGCCAGTCCAGTGGAGGGTTTACATAGGACAGGCTGACTGAAGGGATGGAGGGGAAGGGAGGGCGCTCCGTAGGCTCTGATTAGACATCACCAGATGGAGCAGAGCAGTGCACTGATGAGGACTGCAGAGAGGTACAATGGGCTGAGGCGGATCGCTCCTGAACCCCGCGCTCCCATGCCTGCAACAAAAACCAGAAATCCCCCTCCAATCAAAAGAAGAAAAACCTGTAATCTGCTGTGTTATCCTCTAAATTTCTGAAAAGTCATCATAAATCATAAAGTTTTCCAAATCTACATTATTACTGGCTTTCAACAGGAGAGGCTATTTAAGTATCCTGAGAAGTTCGTATCACATCAAAGAGGAGAGCGGCAAACTGAGCTGCCTCACAATTTTGCACAGCAGGGGAATGGGAGCACAGAACTGCTTTATATGCTGCAGCGCTGTGCAGCCAGTCAACAAGGAATAATAACCCAATGGCAGAGATGGATGACACCGCGCACGCATTTCTAAAAAGGTCTCTTTTCTCGCACTTGAAATAAGTCGATTACACATGGTTGGAAAGGGATGAAATGAAGCCAAATTAAATGTTGTCTCTGAATTATTGAATCCTGACTTCATTTATCGGTGGTCAGAAACAAAATGATATGAAGAAAGAAAGACAACAGTAAAACTCACTTAATTTATGGATGTGGATGGGTTCACTGCCCGCACCTTCGCCACCCTCACTCATGGCCTTGATCTGAATTAGATAGTTGTCATTGGCAGAGAGGCTGAGCTCTACGGTGGTTTTGTTGGTGAAGATAGTGTTGACGTCATTGTAGCGATGTCTCTTCAGCAGCACCTGAGGCAGGAGAGGGTGACAATGAGCTAATGCAAAAACCATCATCCTTGATTTGGGAAATAAATTAGAGCTTCACAGTGAATTGGGACCTACCAAATATCCAGTGACCTTTGACTCTGTCTCCATAGCTACTACAGGATCCCAGTGCAGCGTGAGTGTGGAGCCAATCATGGTCCATTGTATGTTTAGCGGAGCCCGATCTGGAGCTAGAAAAAGAACCAGAGGTAGATACATGCTGCATAACTATTTCCTGGGTATTTTTCTAAAACAATGCATGTATATAGAACAATGTACAGTGAAGCTACTGCTTTACACAGTAGCTCCACTTGGAAAGATTTTGATATAAAAAAATGAGACTAACTAAATAAATTGAGGCTGCAGCAGAACACCCTCACTAATTAAGACAGATTGTGAATTGTACGGTGGCCCTGAGAGCTCAGCACACTGCAACTTAGAAAACATGTCCAAATAGACAAAAACAAAAGCAAATGAAGAAAACATCTTCACCAATTTCACAACACATATGCAGCATTTAGAAACAATCGAGGCAAAGTGAGAAAACACATAAAAATACAGAAACCCTTGTTGCACCTCTCTCTCCCTCGTTTCCTGTCACCTCTCCACTATTGCTATCTAATAAAGGCATAAAATGCCCCCCCAAAAAGTTCAGTCTGGCTGTTTTCACTTTGTATTGTCCCCTGGAAACTCCTGTTGTTTCGTGACTAATTTTCATTGTGTTTCGTTGAACATTTCTGCATTTGGATGCGTTTTCTGTATTTGCTGCGAGATTCTGTGTTCGGTTGTGGTTTCATTTTTTGCAGCGCGTTTCTGCATTTCATTGTGTTTTTTCACTTTGCAACATTTTTTTGCATGCTGCACATGTGTTTTGAAACTGGTGACAAAGTTTTCTTTATTTGCTTGTTTTTTATTTTGTTTGTTTGTTTGTTTTACATTGCAGTATGTTCAGGGCCACCATAGAATTCTCCCTTTTTTCCCAAATAAAACTGTAGTGTAATTGGTAACTTGCAGCCAATCTATGGCCACAAAAAATTAGATATGGCCTGGGGTCATGAAACATGAGCATGCTATGGTTACTTTTCACTTATACTGCGGAATGTCTGTGGGCTGAAGTCCCTGAATGTCAAGATTCTAGCTTGCGCAGCAGTTGTCTAGTTTAGCTTTAACATCAACTGGCAATCACATCCATTTTAAATGCCTAAACTGTCACTGCAGCAATTATCCACTGACGACACTGATTTATCTTATATTTTCTTTTTGTTTTGTTTTTTTCGAAGGAAAATTGAAAGCTCTCTTGTCAGATTGAATTTCATGAGAACAACCAACGACGCTGAAGAAATGCTATGCCTATCATGTTGAGGACAGTACGACGTCATCGAAGTGGGTTGACATGGTTCATGAACGACGACCATTTGGAAATGATTTCAGAGCCCCTCGGGACGGACTCACGTGGTTTCTTTGTGGTGATGTTGATGGGCGCTGACTGTGGCCCGGGTCCAGCCGTATTGAAAGCAGCCACAGAGAGGTAGTACACTGTGGTCGCTTTCAGCCCCGTGATGTTAACCAGTGTGTAGTTTCCAGATATGCGCACTTTGCCAACAGTGTCGGGCTTGGTGTCGTCTTCCCAGTACACGACCTGTAGGGCAAAACAAAAAGAAAAATAAGTCACAGCCAGATTCTAGTGGTGCATTTCACTGCATTATTGAAATTCATATTTCATCATGAAATCTGAAATGTTGTTTGTATCAGAAGGGGAGGGAGGGAGCGATGATGAATAATACATGTTTCACTAGTGGGGTCTCAATTACGGATGCATATCCTCTCAACTGTCCTCGCCACATAAACAGGGCATTAGTGGGTCATATGATAACTGACCTAGGAAGAAAAGTTCATGATTATTTCCTGTTTTGTTTATGAAAACACCCTCAGCTCTTACTTTTGACTTAGGAAACAGGATATTAAAAGTGAAGAGGTTATGGATAAATCTTTATAATAATTCAAATATTTCAATAGATCACCACTTTCTACAGTAAAGCAGGATTCTTTACTAAACAAGATGCAGTGTTTCATTTCCTTCAGGCTATTAGCCTCCAATTAAGGGTGTAGGTGAAGTGATATTTGATAAAGCAAACTGACTAATTCACTGCTTGCTTGGGTCATCTTCAATATTCATGTGTCTGGTATTAAGTGACATAAGAATTAAGTCAATAAATACTTGAAATGTGAAGTCTGCCCTCGGGGATACTCTTGCTATTCCATCGCCCATAAATTACTGTATTTCAGATTTGTTATCAATTAAAGCTGTGTATGATAAACACCAGAATTCAGTTCACAGTAATGTAATCTTTTGAGCAGTAATAATGATGATTACATTAAACTTAAACTGGATTGCATTTGCAACGTCTAATTAAAGCACCATATATGTGAAGTCCACAGCTCCGGATCCATACTGTTGGTGGCCTATTGAGATTCAGCAGCTTAAATCCACATCAGGACCACGTTTGGAGAAATGAGCTCTGTTCTAAAAGGACAATGTGGCCACTGCTATGGCAACTGGAGAGCTTTGTGCTGTGGGCCAGAGGTGACAGATATTGAAAGAGCACCGGGGAAGAAAAAAACAGCAAAGCCCTCTTTGCATTTTTGAAAGGATGAGGGATTTTATTTTCCTCTTGTGCCTCTCCTTTTGTGCACCAAAGTGTTGAGGTCATTTCATGATTTATTTCATTACGCTTAAAACAAAATCTTATATACGTAAAAAAAAAAAAGAGAGAAAAAAAAAACTAATTTTAAGAACAATGAAAGGATGGTTATGAGCTGATAAACAAGCCACAGGGAAAAGCTCAATTATCATGTTATTTGAGACACACACACACAAAAAAAGATTTTGCAGAGAGATATAACGTACCTCATATCCAAGCACTCTTTCAGGGATGGCAGGGAGAGCCTCACAGATCACTTCAATTTGCACTGCAGACACACTTCTAGTCCTAACCCTCTTAGGAGCCACACTGGGGACTGCAGAAATAGAGCGCTGGTGAGAATCACAGAGACTCATCCAACACCATCACACACACTAATAGCAATAAGAGGAAAGGCGGAGAATAGACCTGTAGTTTCACTGAAAAGCTATTTCCCCCGCTCTCTTTTAATGGGATCTGTGACTGACATAAGGGAAGACTATCTGCCCAGCAAATTCAATTAACAGAATACCTCCCTGACAGCACAGTGTGGTAAGTGTCGGCTAGGATTTCCTGTAATCTACCAGCACAATAACTAATATCAAGTTGACATTACCAGCTTGAGAGGCTGGGAAATGACAGCACTGGAAAAAAAAAAAACCTCATTTCATCATTACTATTCAAGGTCATAGTTGTAAGGAGAGAGATTATAGCTTATTTAAGCATCACTCTTTGCTGCCGGGCTGTGAAGTCCGTACCTTCCTCTGCCGAGTACACGGTGGCAATAGAGCTGAAGGGCCCCTCTCCTCGGTTGTTGTAAGCACCCACTTTCACGTCAAAAGGCGAAAAGGGTGGGATGGTGTCGTTGCGGAAGATGTAACGCGCCACGCCGGGTGTGGAGATAACTGCTCGCGTCCACGTGACCGTGCCCACAGGCCTGAAGGCGATGATGTAGCCAAAGCCCTCTCCGTTCTGCAGTTCCTCGGGAACAGGCTGGGAGCAAAACACAAAACTATAGTGATATTAAAATGCATACAGACAAAGAAACAGACAGGCCCATCTCTCCGCTGTACCTGGACAAGGGCTTCTGTGATTAGACATAGCCCTTTCTTTGTCGTTACTGCCCAGGACACTCCACAATCACCTTTAGCCTTATCATTTCCTCTTGCATGGCTATGTAATTGTGGCTAAAGTGCAAACTCTTCAGAGGAAGTGCTCTCTGTCCCTGCTTTTGGAGAGAGAAATGGCACTCGGAGGCTGAGCCGGAGGAAAGGTGTCTCACTCTAATGTGGGTCATAAAATTGCTGCGTTCAATTCTGCACAATTAAGCAAAACCATTACTCGGCCATGGAGAGAACAGTAAAATGTGACAGATGACTTACCTCCCATGTTATCACTAATTCAGACTTTGTGCCGCCTCCACCTCCGACATCAGTGGGAGCTGTATCGGGAACTGAGAGGTAAAGCCCAGAGGGGAGCAATTAGAACACAGTTTACAAAGCTCAACGACAAGCCTCAACTATACTTGTAGCCTCATGACAAGGCTGCCTGCTGCTGATACTGCCTTCCATTTTACACCCCACAAATCCCTCACTCTGTGCAAACACAAACATTTCAGAGAATAGTGAATTACTGATATTGCCCAAATGTCACCATGCATAAACACCAAGCCAAGATCTGTAATATTTTGCAAATGACATTCGACTCAACCCACTCCATTCCTATTCCCACTCAGCTGTTTGTGAACTGCAGTGTGTTGGCAAAGCTGATAGTGTAGGTGGAGGAGCACTTGTGCACGTCCTTCTAGTATCCTTTAGTAAGTTAAGTATCACATTTAATGTGTCATATCAGCAAACGGTTGTTGCAGTATTTATGCCTGATGCCCATGTATGGTTCTCTATTAGGGTTGAATGTTGGGGACTGAGATCCTGGCACTTCCTAGGAATTCTTGCCAAACACTGCTCCCGTTTCCTGGGAAAAATACCTGTGGGAACTTGGTATTTTAGCAAGTGTGTGCTTCTGTATGCATGTGTGTGGCTGTGTATTCATAAATTGAAGACTACACAGTGAAAGAGAAACGCCTTACCACTCACTAACACTAGCGCGTTATTATCGTAGCTATATTCAGTCCTTGAAATGCCATTAGTAAATATTATTTTGAATCATTCCAGGCTGCTAACTCTCATGTTTTCAAACTCTGTCTTATGCTCTCACGCTACTCTAACAAATGTGACACCAAATAAGAGGAAGCGACAAAGCAGCTCCTTGATGAAAAATGTAGCCTCCGCATATAGAACAATGTCTCAAAGTCAGATTTTACTCCACATCTCAGCACCGAGATTGGTCTACAGACATTACAAGGAAAGTAAAAAGCAATCATTTGATTAAACATCCTTGTTATAAGTAATTAACCCAGCAGTACTGTGGTTAAAATATTATTTCATTTATGGCGAGAGAATCCCGGGAAGAGTGTGATTGTATTCCTGGTAAGTAATAAAAAAGTGTGTGTCCAGTGAAGTGTTCACATACTGGCATCCTCTGTCCTGGTCTTGGCCGAGGCCGGGCTGGGCTCTCCCAGGCCTACGGTGTTGCGGGCCACCACCCTGAACTCGTACTCCACCCAGGCGTTCAGACCCACCACTGTGGCTGTCAGCATGTTGCCATTGACCACCTCCGGCACTGCAAAGTGGAAATTAGTTCTTTAGAAAATCAGGCTGCTGCACGACTGGACTCAAATTGAATGATAAATAAATAAAAACCCACATAAGAACCCAGATAATTACTACAAGGGAACAGGAGGAGTGTTTGATGGTACCTGTGTCAACAGCCTGCCAGCCCACAGTAAAAGGCGTTCGGGCCTGGATGATGTAGCCGGTGATGGGGCTGCCGTTATCCCTTCCGGGAGTCCAGGAAAGCTGGGCCGTGCTGTCTGTGATCTCTTCCACTGCTACCTTGTCCGGAGGACCTGGCGGACCTTAATCAATCAGACAATGAGAAGGGGTGAACCCATTTCAAGAAGCCTCCCCTCATCAGATTTCGGCACCTTCTTCCATATCAAGGCTATCGTGCTCCCTTTAATGAAGGGCTACGTCCTTGGTATGTGCATGTAGGGACTTTTCATTCACTGTGTGTTGTGCAGGGCTACGAAGTGATTACTGAAAATGCGATCACCAGCAGCGGAAAAAGACATTGGATGGGATAATTTATGAGAAAAAGAAAGAGGGGCTGCATGGGATCAGACACTAGTGGGAAGGATAAAAGGAAAGTTAATATAGAGAGAGAAAGAGAAAAGTGTTTCTGACTGCTACACGCTCTAGCTTTACCATGTTGCTGTTGTTTGCTCTGCTGCTCAATTATTCAAATGCTTTCCATGATATTTTGCAGATGTGTAAATGAGCCAATTATAGTCATTTTCTGTGATAAACATTGCCTTCTCAAAGCACCTGGGACAGCTATTACAGTTTGTTAAGGGCATGAATACCAATGAAAATTACCAGCCTGCACAGTGAGCCAGATACACCAAGCCCATATCAAAGAAGCTATCTCAGCTGGGCCTGAAGTCATACATGCCAGTGTGAATGTGTGTACAGTTTTGAAACTCAAGCAAATCTATATAATGTAAAGAAATGGTGACATAAGTCTGACTGAAGTAGCATCCATTTTTGCTTTGCGGCACTGTATATTACTATATATTTACAGGAAGCCTCAGGGATTTCTCACATCTTTCCCAGTCAAACTTCTTTCCCCTTGAATACTTCTACAGCTGCTTCAATGCAACATCATTTTACAGTACTAGGGCATTCAGACACCAGCATATGAAAACAAGCTCTTGAAATCAATTGGTTCTCTTACCTTTGACAACTAAGATGGCAGAGGTGGACAGGCTCTCCACATCAGTGTCAATAACGCAGACATATTTCCCTCCGTGGTTCAGCTGGATGTTCCTAATCATCAGATCCCCTGATATGCTCTAGAAGGGAATATGATTGTTAAAAAAATAAAGCTAAGTAAGAGAAGCAGTGTTATTTCATCACTCAGGCTTTGGCTCTGGGATGTTAGAAACATTTAAAATGCTCTGCACAATCACATCGTCTCCAGGCTACTGATTTTTGCATCTCTTCAGACACCAACAACATACATGGCAGATGTACTCTACACAAATATTGCTATTGGCTGCCCTTCAGGCGCTACCCGACCAACCAGCCCCCAAACCCCCTACAAACAATTACCAGCTATACACAGAACACACAAAGCAAACATAGTCTAGTTAATTGGCAAGACAATCCTAATTATTCTGTAATTACATAAGCTCAAGCAAGATATGAGTATAACCAGTGTAAAGAGCAAATATTATTTAACATAAGCTGGATGCATGTGGTGGCCATGGGGGGACACAACAAAACATCAACAAACTTTGAATCAACTTTCTCATCTGTACAAGGAAAGTTGTATTATTTATGACAGCATGAAGGAAGTGTTTTAAAGGATAAGGCTGGTATTTTCTCTATTTTTCTTATTGTCAACAAATCCCATGAAAAGACCAAAACCAACAATGCCCTCATCTGTCTCTCAATTATTAACAACCTCCCCAACCCCGTCTGTGGTACGCAGCTCCTACTGAAGACATAAATGTGAATTTTTAAAAACAAATAACAAACATTTATAGTTTTAATTTTTAAAAAGGCTAAATAATGTCTTATGACAGCTAGGGCCTGTAGTTTTTAGTTACTAAAACAGGAATAAATAGTTAGGGACTATTTTTAGCCATGGATTAAAACACATTTGCTGTCCTTGTGTCAACTTTAGTATCTACAACAGCAGGACAGTGTATGTGGGATTGACTCAGGTCATCCAGTGCAACAATGTGACTCACTGATGCTTTTGTAAGAGTTTTTGGACAACAATAGAGCTTTACAGAACAGAGGAATAAGCTATATAAGGCTTTGGATACAAAAACATAACTTGTTAAAGCCCCTCCAGACTGCAACTTTTAACAATAACAATAACAAAGATGTAGAATAACACCAGTCTTATCCTGTAAAATTACATATGCATGCCAAGGTAAAAAAAATTACAATGTTGTATTCGCACATTTATTCAGACACTATTATTCGGTTCTAATTTTGACTGTGCATGGGAATCCACCTTCTGAAAGTCACCCCTTGAAGTGGCCTGTCACAAATGTCAGCCTGTGAAAAGTAGTGTGTTACTTTAGAAACGAGTATCCTGAGGGGCGAGCCAGGTAAGACTTGCTGCAGTCATAACAGATTTCATCACACCCAGCGGCTACTGATCATAGCTCCACTCTGCAGCAACTGGACAAGAACTCCCATGCATCCCCAGCTCTCTGAAGCACCTGACAAAGCAGAGCCGACCCGAGTGGCACTTTATGCGGCCACGGGCTAAAGAGACTACCTCTCCTGCTCTCTTTTCCCCTTCCCTTCATCTCCCTTTCTCTCACCTGACAGTTTTTATATGCAGCTCTGCCATGTCTAATTCTCTCTCCAATGTCAGCCGCCACCTGGCCGACCTGAAAGCTCGCGATCGAGAGCAAGGCATCCTGCCTTGGCAGGAAGGAAGTGATGAGGCAGATTTACTTTAATTATGTTAATTAATTCATCAGAAGCTGTTGAGCAGGGGGCTGGTAATCTCTCTGGACAGGGGAAACCAATTCTGTGAAAACTATATCTCATTATGCCTATGCACAGTTCAATGTCATTAGTAATTGCCATTTGCATTAATGAGGATATGAATTTGGCATGTCCACAACACTGTGAGGGCATTCAGATATGATGTCAACCTTTACAAACTTTTTTTGCTTTTTATAGTTCATCCAAGGTCAGCAGTCTGATCACTACCATTCACGTGTTAAAGTAATTTCATACTGACAATCTCTGAACGATTGACTTTGCCCTTCATCAAAAGGAACAAATATTCAACAAAGAGTCGTCACATATTATTATTTCAGAGCATAAGAATTTCAAATGAAAATTTACTTGTGCCAGGCCTGCCCTTGGTGAATGCCAGCCAGCTCATTACTTAATTATTTCGGGGCTCAAGATTCCTAAATAGGTATGCAAATTCAATTATGACAGAGGGAGAAGATAAGAAAATGTTCTCCCTTGAGGTAAGGGAATTAGAAGTTGAAGGGATGAAAAGTGTAAAGACTTTATTAATGAAGACCCACTGTATGACTGAAATGGCATTTCACCAATATATCTTTAGAAGTGTAACACATGGCAGCTCACATAGCCAATTCAAAAGGTAAGGATCCCGATTACTGACCTGATAGTGCCATTCATTGAGGCTTTAACGGCATATGAATGAAAGAATGTAACTGATTCTTAAGAGATATCTCTATCTTTTTGATTCCATCCACCACTGACCACTGGGAAACTGTCAAATTGACTTGGCATACATTTCTCTGCTTGGGTATTATTGGTGTCTAAAAAGCCCTCAGCAGGGCAGTGGAGCATACCCCTGCACATCACCCAGTATGTCCCAATTAATCCCAGAATAGCCAGAAAGTAGCTGAGTTTAATGCTTGAGATGACTCACCCCACCCACTCTTTCGAAATGATCGCTGTCTCTCTGGAAGTCGATGAGCTGGCCATTGAATGCCCACGAGAAAGAGACATCCAGAGCAGGATCGCAGGCAATCTGGCAGGGTAACACGATGCTCTCGCCAACAATAATCTCCATGTTAGTAGGCCTCATGGTGATTCTGGTGGGCTCTGGCCAGACAACAGACGGCAGCGTAGCATGTTAATATCTCTACCACGGGAACCTTTAACTCCACTGTGACCCTTGCAACTGCAATCTCACTTCCATTCACAGCTAAATCAAGTCACCCTCATTAAATTACCCATGGATGTGTGCTTTTCCTGATTTTAATAAGCACTTAAATTCCAAGCCTGTCCATTAGCAACATTTAATGACATCTCAGGTTTGCACTTTATGTTACAGAATCAATTTGGAAGAAAATGTTTGAAACAGGATTACAGGGATGGGAGCACATTCCCACTGGTGACTGTGGTGGATTGGAGGCCTCAGAGTATGTTGAGGAAAGGTCAGAGTAATTAAATTGTATGACATTAAATGGTTCAGCTGTCAATGTATGAGAAGAATAGATGGTAATGAGAAAAATAAGTCAGGTGGCTACACACACACACACAACAGATTAAACCTGATGACTACATATACGTGTTATGTCACTGCATTCATAAATAATGACCTTTAACTAAATCAAAGATAACATTTTGTTGCTTACTTAACCGTTATTTTGTGTTCCATGACAATTGGAAAATAACCTTGGTTGTTAACATTACACATGCAATATTATTTGAATATGAAGAATATAATTCTCAAGTCATAGGAAATGACCATTTGCTAAACCCCTCCCTTGATAAGCAATTAGGCACAGTGAGACTGTTAAAGCTTCAGATGTCTTCCCATCCTGAAACTGTGTACATGGGGCTGAAGAAAGAGCAATACTTTGCATCTAAAGAGTTCAGAGGGTGGACTCAGAGGATGACTTTGCAAAACTCATCGGTTTATCTTCATCTTCAAGTCCTTTTTTAAGCTAAAATAAAGCATATTGTTTTAAAATGCTAACAATAAAGAGTATTTCTAATCTTTCTGTTGTTTGTCAAAGCAACCTATTATGTATTTCTCTGGTAAACATCTGCACTTCCTTATTATATTATCTTTTCTTATGATACTGTACTTTAATAGTGACAGGCTTTACCTTGCATTACAAAAACTGCTCCTTTATTTCCAAGTCATCTACATGTTAACTGCTGAGGATGCTAACTTTTTACCTAGACCTGTAAACTGAATTAGCATGATACATGTATCCGTCAAATGCAAATTTAAAGAAAAAGTTCAGGAACGTTTTGTAAATAGACTTATTTCTTTTCTTGCCTGAAATTAGATAACAAAATCGATGACACTCTGTCTGTATGCAAAATTTAAAGCTACCAACAACAGCCGGCTAACATAGCTTAGCACAAAGTTTGGGAAAAGGGGGAAAGCCTTGCTACCGAAAAATCTGTGTTTTACAGGGGATTATTGGACTATTTCTTGGTTGGGACTCATTGCCCGCGGCTCAAGGAAGTTACCAGTCAGTCTGGCACACAACCCCCCTGTAAAACGGCTATTTGATGTTGTTACACTTTTTCATACTGATTAAAAAACATGTTAATTTGTGAGCTTTATGGGTGCTGGTAGGTGGATTTTGTTACCGTTGGACAGGACCAGGCTAGCTGTATCCACCAGTCTTTGTGCTAATCTAAGTCAGCTGGCTACAGGCAGTAGCTTCATATTTAGCGCATAGACATGACAGTGGTGTCAATCTTCTCATCTAACTCTCAGCAAGAAAACACATAAGCATATTTCCCAAAATATCAAACTTTTCCTTTAAGACCCTCGTGCAAGTTTCTCATTTTCATACGAGTCAGCTGAAAACATTGAGAAGTCAGCTAGAGAAAAGTTTTTAACCAACTCACAGATTTTATTTCAGTTAGCAGGTTAGCTTCAGCTAATAAAATCTGCTAACGAGAGTCAGCCGTCAACAGAGTCAACAGTTCTGTCAAAATAGACAGCTGCAGTTAGAAATGAGAAGCTGCTGTTGTCTTCTTCTGAATGAAATCAAGAACCCACTGTTTCAAAAGTTACCATGAATCTTGAGAGTTAGTTCTGTCATTGCTATCATTGTAAACTGCCTACATGCAGTGCTTGAATGGAAAGCATAATATTAGGAGGACAGGGTGTAGCAAATGGTCAATTGAGGGTGAGTTGTTGATGGAGAAGAGCAGGACTCACCAGTGATAAGAAGCCTCCCAGTTGTGCTTGCTGTCCCAAACTGATTCTTAGCGACACATGTGTAGCTGGCTGCATCCCATCTGGTTACATTGGCGATCTTTAATGTCCCATTGGGAAGCAAAGTAATCCTGAGGGAAGCAGAACAGCTTTTTACTGTACTGACTGGAGGGTGTACAGTTAGACTGAGTGCTGAGCTTTGTATTGCATCTGTCTGTAGTCTTTATTTTGTGCTGGTATTATATAGCTTCACATGTGACCATATTTATTTTAGCCTCCATGTAGTAAGTCTACTGTATGGTGTTTCTACCGATTTGTATTCTTGTCAAAATCGCCTCTTAAGCCTCTAAATTGCTTCAGCACTCATAAAGCTCTCCTCTGAAGCCCACAAAAATGAAATTCTTTGAGGTGGGTTAGCAGCAGGCAGGTGACCTACCACCCTGACTCAGTGGTGGGCTAAACTATGGGACACATTACTAAATGAAGAAATATTTTACAAACAGCAACACTGAATAACTCAATGAATAAATAAAATGTGCTTGACAGGCTTTATGTTGCTAAGGTCAGTGAGGAAGCTCTATCACGCTGAGAGGTCACTGACTGGCTGGATATTTAACAAAGGCCCAATATATCTCTGTAAAAGACATGATATAATACAGTGCTATATAAGCACAAGTATTGCCCCAGGAAATAGTGCACTGAAATGTTTATAATAACCAGCAAAAAGTGTTAAAATTAAAAAGAAAAAAAATTAAAAGGAACACACACATAAATGATTAAAGATTAAAGACTAAAGATTAAAACATTTCAGTTGAATTAAGTTGAACTGAATTATAACAAATACCATGTATTGTGTTGTCACTATTTATAATATGAATGAAAACAATCACAATGTAATGTTTTGCTTGAAAATAGCCATCTTTTGTAAACAGACCAGATCAGATTCTGGCATATTGAAGGGTTGGTTCACCTAATCTGCTAATCACGCTAAATGCTAAAATCTACTGTAACAGTAACACAAATGGAGAAGAGTCATGAAGTCACTGAAGTGACTGAAGTAATGTCACTTATAAAACAACATCTTCCTAAACTTTGCTAACATTAGCCACCCTAAGCTGCTGGTCATACAAGAGTATAAGGCTGTGGCAGCCAATCTCCTGAGAATGTTGAATTGAGCAAGGGTACGTGCGTTTACAGTCTTGCTTTAAATTACACTTTCACACTAACTTTTTTTAATTGCCCAGGTTTTGGACTTAGATATCTGCTTCTATTAGCTCTGCCTCCAACCCCAACGCAATGAAGGTGAATCGAATTTTGTTTGGGTGCTCAAATAACTGGATAACTACATGGGGAAAAAATGAACAGCAGTGTGTCTTTCTAGAAACAATGTCTGTATAAATCACAGACCTGACTGTACAGTTGTTATCGGAGCTGCTTTCTACCAAAGAAATAGTCTCGATGAAAACTGCTGACAGTGTGCTCTGTAGATTATCCAGAGTAACAGGGACAGTGGGGTGGAAGCAGATTTTTCAGAGATGGACATCCTAAAACCTGGGTAAATTAACCTAAAACTATCTGCATGGCTTGACACCGCGAAGGGTGATGAAAATATGTTTTTAATAATTTGGGTGAAACTTACTTTAAAGTTGGGGTAGGAAAAATCTGTACAACCTACGCAAAACCTTCCGCCTCTCTCTGGTGCCACCAAACCCACAACTTCAGGAGGCGGTTACCCTGCGAAACCTTATCCCTCGTAGTGCTCACTCTCCACGGTGTGACCCTGACCGAGACCGCGGTCCCTCCCGCCAGGACTTGTCTTTTCAAAGACGCCCCTCCAGCGCTTTGCGCACACAGAGCAGAACGCCCCAGGCTTCAGAGGCAGCTGAAACGCGGGGGCGAGAGGCTAGTACACCACACACACACCACTGTCCCCCCTCAAAAGTTATTCCCCACTGTTTGTCATCATGCCTCTTTGCCATGTCGATACGAGCGCCATGGCATCGAACATAATGAGCCCCAAGCTCCGTGTGGAGCCGGGACGTGTTGTTTTGTGCTATACGCCGTTGTAGGCAAAGGAGGTGTTGGAAATTCTTCACAAGTTGCAGGATTTTCAGCAGGATTTTCTGCCATTGAATCAGACTTTCACCATCTGAAGGGACGCGCACGCGCATCTGCATTTGTAGCTCAGCCAATACGAACGCACCGTCTCTCTGAAATGACCTATGATTGGTCAAAGTCTCCCGTCACGAGATAGATTTTCTGAAGCCTGAAAACAGAGCCAAGAGGAGAGGCAGAAGTAGAGGTTTTCTCTCAGACCACTTGAATTACAATATGCTGGACGGTTATTATGGAATTTTTGCCCAATGAAGCCAAAAAAATACTGCCTACCCCACCTTTAACTGACGTGGTATTTAGTGACAAAATCTGTAAACAATTAATTTTTTAAACACTGCTCCAATTTACAGCATGACTGCATATATGGCATACATTTCTCATCCAGTGTCTGCATACATCCAGTGCTGTGCACCTTGAAAGACTATGTGGGTTCCACAAACAGTGTGCTAAATCAGTTTGGGAATTTTACCAATTTTCTGTAGCTATAGATGCAGCCCTCCATCTGGAGCCAACTAAGGAGCCTCAGTGCTGTTTTGACAAGATGCTTTGCTCGTATTGTTCTCTTTCAGACCTCCTTTTGAATAAGCAGCATGGGAGTGATTCAAACAACACAAAGTTAAGCATTTCTTCAGTGCACTGGGATGCCTGTGTATGAATTGTTCTTATTCTGTCTGTACTGACTTGTGTGTGTGTGTGTGTGTGTGTGTGTGTGTGTGTGTGTGTGTGTGTGTGTGTGTGTGTGTGTGTGTGCAAAGGATTCTCGATGTGCATGCGCCGACTGGCAGCAGGGTTTAGTCACCGTCTACGCTTTTCTTCTCCCTCCAATCGGGATGATGAAAAGTCTGCGGATGGATTACTCAAATGTGTCATTTTTTGCCTCTGATTTGCTTTTGTATTTCTCTGCCTTTTAATTGGTTCTTTAGTATTGTGTGAAATATTTTCAGTAGCTCAAATTCAGCTCCTGGTGTATTCAATAAGAAATCAGACAGAAAAGGACAACAAACTAAATTAAGTACCACTTTATGCCACTTAAAGTGGTGCTTGAAGTTTGCTCATTGTATGCATCACATCTGTGTGTGGAGTTCCTAGTCTAGTAAGATGTCTCTGCTCTCAAATCTGCAACAAAGCATTTGTCTTTGCAGCTTCGGTGATTGCATGAATCAAACTATTTGTATGTCATGATAAAGAAGCACTTTTACCTTGGATAATTGCAGGTGCAACAGCTTCATTTTTACTTTTGAATTTCTTCCTCTAAAAGCAGTTTGTCTTCAGCAGCGACTCCATTTGTTAATCTTTCATCTTCTTGAATATTTCAAGCATGCAGTGTTGATACAACCAGCTAGCATCTTCATCCCTAGCACCAAGCTATTTGCACATGGGGGTGCAAGCAGTATATTAGCCATGTGCAATTTTCCTGGTGGGTGCCCTGCTCTCATTCTCCTCATTAGCCTTTCCATCTATGTACCTGCACAAATGCCAAATACACTATTCAAAGTCGGCTTGCAGTGAATGCGAATAAAAGCTTTTAAAAATGTGTATACTTGGACTTTTATCCTACCTTTCAGTTCTCTGCAGGATCTCATTCCCTTTCTTCCACAGGCTAATTGCTGGGGGCGAGGCTTGAGGCTTGCATTCAAGAGTGACTTCGCTGCCTGAGCGAGCTTTTAGCAAGGCCCTTAATGGACTTTTGGAGAAACTGGGAGGTGAAGCTGTGGGGAGGGGGCAGAGAAAGGCATGAGATTAAAAAATAAAGGCAACCTAAACCTTTGCAGATCAACCATGCCATATTGAGATCGACTCTCCTTCATCTTTCAGTGAGAGCAGCTCGAAATCTCAGCATGAACTCAGCAGAAATGCCTATTGGGCTCAAGGCTATGGACGTACCTGCCTTACCACCCTTCTACACACACACACACACACACACACACACAAACAAAATCCATTCTCACCAAGCTTCCAACCTGCACAGGTTTCAGCTGCTGTCCACACTCATCATCACATATTCTCAGCCATCATTTGGACCCCCAAGTGTCATCACATGTATCAAGACAGAATTAAATTTCTCATCGAGCCAGTCAGATGGAAGTCATCAAGCTTTACAAATAAATCAATACCCAATCTACATGAGAAAGCACGCACAATGCCACATAGCAATGTGCTTGTAGTATCCAAATCAATATGATGAAACGACTTAAAGTAAAATGAGACACTCCATCAGATTCATATTTTTGCTGGCAGAGCCCATAGTGGCATCAAATGAGTCTGCAGACTGATTGCTGAGGAGAGCTACAGCAGGCTGCTGGTTTTTATCTTAGGAGATGATCAAATGCACATACAGATAAGCAGGATAAAAGCAGAGGGAGGGATGCAATCTTACCTAACACCATTAGTTGGGCACTGAAATAAATAATGCCATGTTTGTTTTCAGCCACACACTGATACATCCCGGAATCTGACAGGTTTAACACAGCTATAGAAAGGGCCCCATTTTCGATTTGTACTCGGCCCTGCGGAGGAAAGAGAAACAGTGCATATCCATTGCAAGGCCAGTCTATTATGTCCAAAAGCACAGCAGCAATTATTGGTGCACCATAAAGGGAGGAGGACAGCAGGAGAGGAGAAAGTGGAAAAAAAAACCCCAACAACAACTGAAGAGCCTTGTGGCATTCTACGTTTGTTCAGCTAGCAATGTTGCACCAGCAGCATATTAGAAAGTAATTTATTTTCTGTGGTTGTTCAATTGGAAAAATTATGATGACAGCTCAGATGATGCCTTTTGAGTGAGAGTGATTTTTAACCCAATTAGCTAGTCAGAGAGCCTCAATGCTGCAGGGGGAGTCGACTCTTACAGTGCCATCTTGCTTAGTAAAATAAAACATATTAGTGAGGTACAAAGACACCTTAACACATAAACACTGTTAACCTTGTATTTGTAGCATGTTTCTACAGATAATTAAATTTTTGCACTTTTTTGCTTCCTTTGCTGATTTAAAGGGGCACTCCACCGATTTTAAACATATTGGTATTTTTAGCAGTCATGAGGGGTGAAAACAGTTGTACAATGTCTTCCGTGTTTTCAAGTTTTTAGAAAACCCTTGTGGGCATCTACAAGTGTCATGAAAAGATGCTATTGGTTGCATTGTGAAAACTGTAAGAGGTTTTCAGAGCTTGACCCATACTAATGACGGGTGTGTTCAGACAGAAAGTGAATTTTCACCTCACGTCATATGCGCACGTGACCGCTGAACCATTTGTGTTTATTCCCACCAAACAACTGTACGTTAGCTATAAGATACCTGGCAACGTACACACCGTCCGTGTCTGTGGAAGTGTGCCTGTGTGTTTGTGTTCAGCTCAGCCTCAGAACTCACCAGGTTCTCTCTGTTATTTCCTTCTAGCCTCTCTCCTTTCACCTCTTGTCTTGTCTTTACGTTTATGAAGCAGATTCATAAAGCCTGCAAACTTTTGGCTCTAACTCGGGCGGATGCTTTTTTGCAGATCACATTGCCAGATCACATGTGAAGATGATCTGGCTTACATTGTGATCGGATCTCGGAGCTATGTGTTGATTCAGTCCGTACAGCGTGACCAGATTCTTAAGAAAGAAACCCACCCAGGAAGTCGAAAGGTCACCTAACTCCGCCTCTTCCTGCTAGCTCAAACAAGCCTGGCAAAAGTTACTAATTGTAAGTAGCAAGTCTTCCCTCGCAAAAAGTGATTTAAAAAAGAAATGCATATTGAGATCAAATTGCAATGCGGGTAGAATTGGTATAATGTGAACGTTTATTAATACCACTTGTAAATGCAAAGGCCCGTGGGTCAGATATCATTATCCAGATAATGTATACAGATAACATGTTGATATCAGGTGTAAATGGCCTATAGAAGTCAGGTAACATTATGAACTTTAAACTGAGATGCTGATCATTGGCCATGTTCGACACAGACACCAGTTTGATACCAGTTGAACAATAACTCTCGATAACTGTGTGATTTCATGACAGCCAAGAATCTTGGTGTTATGTTTGTACCCTCTCTTTTGATCAGCACATTAAAGACATCAACAAGACCACCTTTTTTCGCCTACGCAACATGAAATTAGATCTTTTCTGTCCTTGGCAGAGATCCTAATTCATGCCTTTGTTTCATCCAGACTTGATTATTGTAATGTCTTGTTGTCAGGCCAACCATGTGCTCGCACTAAAAGCCTTCAAATGGTTCAAAATACCGCAGCTAGAATCTTAACTAAAAGAAAAGAATTTGACCATATTACACCAATTTTAGCTTCCCTTTATTTGCTCCCAATCCATGTCATATCAGACTTAAAGGTGCTTGTGATGACTTACAAAATTGTAAATGGGCAAGCCCCTTCATACCTGTCCAATCTCCTTATATTCCATCCTGTGCTCTTCACTCTCAGAATACAGGGCTCCTGTGTGTCCTCAGAGTTAAAAAGAAGTCAGCTGGCTCTAGGCCATTTTCCCATCATGCCCCCTTCCTCTGGAATAACCTTCCTGCTGATATCAGACAGTCTGGCTCCGTTGGTGCCTTTTATCCAAACTTAAAACTCATCTTTTCCCTTTAACTTTCAGTTATCTGCTTATTTTTTGCTTATTATTACCTTGTACCTGTTACCATTATCCGTATACCTATTGTCCATGTTTGTCCTGCTGACGACAATACTGTCAACTTTCTGAAAACCACTGCATCTCTCTAACCCTCTGTTTGTTTGTGTCCCACAAGGACAGCTGTGTGCCTGTCTCTCTCTTTCTCTCTCTCTCTCTCTCCCTAGTTTCTTCTTCTTGTCCTCTCTCTCACTCAGGCTTCTCTGTGCTGGACCATCAGCCATCATGGGACCTCTCTCTCTCCCCCCTGGCTGTCGGTGCTTCATTCCAGATATCTGGATCTGGATCTTCATCCTCAAGGAGATTTAGCTTCTCCTCTTGTCTCTCTCTCTTCATTGTGTGCATGTTGTCCTTGTCTCTCTCTCTCTCCCTCTGTGTATGTTTGTTCTCCTATCTGTGTGAATGTTGTGTTTGTGTAGTCTGTCCTCTTTCAGGTTTCCATGGTGGAGACGAGGTTATGTGGCTCAGGTCCTGTTTGGAGACACCTGAAGTTGCTCCACATCCTCCCAGATCCATTCTCTTTACAATCTATCTATAATTTTGTCATCCTGATTGTCCATACTGTAATTTTACTATGTTGGTCTATTCTGTACATCTATTGCATGGCTGTCCATCCTGGTAGAGGGATCCCTCCTCTGTTTCCTCCATTTTTTCCCCCGTTAAAAGGTTTTTTGGGGGAGAGTTTTTCCTTATCCGAATCAAGGGTCTAAGGATAGAGCGTGTTGTACGCTGTACAGATTGTGAAGCCCCTTGAGGCAAATTTGTGATATTGGGCTATATAAATAAAATTTACTTGACTATGAAAGCACAGCACTAAATCGCTGGAGTACCCCTTGAATTTTCAACAGTAGTTCTGCCTCGCAAGTGGAAAATGAATGAGAGTTTGATTCTAGCCATCAAAAGCCAGTTCTGATAAAGAACATGCATTCATCCATTTCTGTACATGTTGTATATGGAAGTATATTGCTGTCACACCAGAAAAAGAAAAACAGATCTGTATCACATTATAATGTGAAAAGTTTATTGTTATAACAAGATGTTTTTCACGTTATTACAGCATACAAACGTATCACGTTTATCTTGTCATAACATGAAATAACATGATAAATAGTATATTGTTATAACAAGAAAAGTTTCTTGTAATAACGTGATAAGTTTGTATGTCGTAATAACATGAAAATATATCGTCATTGTGTAAAAAACATCTCGTTATAACAAAAAACTTTTTATGTTATAACGTGATACTGATCCGTTTTTCTTTTTCTGGCGTGGCAGCAATACAGCAATAATGCTGTTATTACTTCATCAAATCAAGGACACATTTTAGACAACACGAAAGCTGTGAAAAAGATATTATAGGCTTATTTAAAATTTTGTAGCTACTAACATAGACACAATCTGAGCATTCTGCACAAATTCTGTAAAGAGAAACAAGTTGAGCTTTATCTTTGAGTGACAATGTCATGGAAAAAAACAAAATAAAGTTTCTCAGTAAGCCTCAGAACAGCTTAAGTGGGCCTTAACATAGATTCTTAACATAGAAGTGTGTGGAACTCTTCTGGAGGGATGAATACAATTCTTCCAGCAGACATTCCCTCATTTTGTGTTTTTAGTGTTCAGTTGGATTTTATGGAAACATCTGCATTAATTTTGTTTCTCCTTTTTCCTTTAATGTTTCACCCATCTGTATTACAGTGAGAAATCTAAAAGATCTCCATACCTCAGCCATCACTTGCTCCCCATTCTTCAGCCAGTTGTAGGATGGCTTAGGCTTTCCATTGGCCTTACACTCCCAGAAGAGGTTTTCCTCGATGGATAGAGCTGTGTCCGTCATTGTCTGGAGCCAATGAGGTTTAGCTTGGAATAAATGAAAGGATTACCTTTTCAAACATGTGTTTTAATTATAGAAGTCAGTGGATTAATGAAGAGTGGTATCAGAAATCATAAAGCCGTTGAAGCGGCCTTACATAAAATCATCAAAGTTTAAACTCAATAAGTGGATTATCAGCATAATGAGGAATACAGGTTGGTCAACAGATTTGAATATTGAGTGGAAATTCATTTGGAGCGTCTTAAATAATATGTAACAATGTCCTGTAATTTCATGGCAACATTATGCCCTACATATTATAAACAAATAGGTTTTCTGTCATACAAATGAGATTAAAGCTGCTGGTCACATGCGTGTTTCCTGTACAAATGTGGATATCTGTTACAGAGACACATTCATCCCTGCATCTCACTGCGTTCACTGTCATTCAATTTGAAATGATTCACTAACCATGGAATGAAACACGACCCCGTGCAGCATTTTTGCCTCGCCGATTCTCTGCCATACATTCGTACATCCCAGCGTCCTCCTGCTGGAAATTAGGGATTTCAAGGATGGCGTTTGAATTCTTCATTTTGACTTTGCTGGGGAAAGGGATGCCGCTGGTTCTTCTCCAGCTTATTGCTGGGACAGGGCTGCAAAAGACGAACAAAAAGTTCCCATGATGGCAACTGTCAGTCGCAGTGATCAAAGTGTGATTAAGCACAGAAGAGCCTTATGAATTATTGTTCCTTACAAATCAAATTGTAATTGCTAAGATTTCAGAAGTTCTTAAAAGGACTTTGATTTTTATTCCCTTGTATTTTCATGCTGCAGCCCTTGCTCTCTTATGGATTGATGAATCTGAGAATGAGTAATGTTACACTTGTGCATCTTTAAATCATCTTGAGTAGCCCAAATTCATGCATGGATGAGCCTGCAGCTTATGTCACACACACACACACACACACACACACACACACAATGAGGCTGGCTTACTTTCCCAGAGCGAAGCATTCCAGTTTCACCACCGATTCCTTCGCAACTGGAACTGAATCAGGGAAATGAACTTCTATTTTGGGTTCATATTCACCCATTACTCCTACAAAAGGGAGACAATAGATGACAGGCTTTTTACGTCAGTGATTAACAGCACACATTACACACGCATTGGATCAAAGAGAGAGCAGTAACACAGTGGGACAGCTAAAACAAAAGTTGTTATGTGTACAGAGCAAAAGTGACCACTGAAGGGCTGGTAAAGAGGAGAAAAAAATCAGAGGTGGCTTATAAAAGATTCAGAGAACACGTCAGGGAAAAGACTTGCTTAGCAGAGATTTATCACCTGTGGCAATGTGACTTCATTTATGACTGTATTTATATTCACATCACTAGAACGGGTCAAAGACTTCTTTGCAGAGATAGTAGTATGCCCTTTACTATTACCAATTACAACCCCACAGCCGGAGAGCCCAGAGCTGATCTGAGGTCTTGTTCATGTTTTTTAGATTGAAGGTCACTAAAGACTTTGAAAAGCTGTGATAAGTGCTAGCATCTTATGCGCACTGTGCACTAGCAATCAATCATCTCAGTGTTTAATAAACTGTAACATTTCCCTGTATAGAATCATGTCTGATTGAATTCAATACAAGGTTAAATGGTCATGATGTCTAACTTTTTAATAAGCCATTTATATGTTAGTAAGTCATTAATGAACAGATTGTGGTCCATATAAATATGAGTATCAAGGGTGCCCTATAGAAAGTGTTACCAAATACACATCATAGTGCTGACCACGCTGAATTTAAATGAGTGTACATGTGAAGCAGGTCCTACTATCTTGTTGAAATATATTAAATGAAATCCTGTTCAAACAACTGTAATGCATAGGGCTGAGCGATTAAGTGTTTTTAGATCGAAATCTATAAATAAAAGAGAGCAATTTTCAAATCACAAAAACAAAAAAGAAATAATGGTTGTTGTCTGATTAATATGCTGTCTGCATGCTAGTGCCTGTACAGTTACGCTCAACCAAAGATGGTTTTGTGAAAGAAGAGACACCACTGTATCATTCTTAAAAGAATAAGGACTGGATTGTGTCTTTTTTACTGTTTATAAAAGACAGGCACGTCTTTTTCTACATAAACAATCTAGGTGATTACCTCATGTCAATCTCGGACAGGTATCTAGCTAGCTTGCAGTTGTAAAGTGTAAATGTTGGACAGCTGGTGAGTTGTCAGAATGTCCCAGTTAAATTTTTAACCATATGAAAAGATCTTTTTAAGCTCAACACCTTAAATGAATCTGAATCGAGGCATCCAATATTTAGAGCTGTAAGGCAGCTCATCCTGTCAGCATGTGAAGCTAGCGTTAACATTAGCTCAAGCAGCTTAAGTGCAGAGCTGTCAACAGTGGCATTAGGTGTCATCAGTCTGATGTCAAAACATTGTCAGGTGTAACTTACCAACAGTTTTTCATCATTACTACAACTGTATTTAGCTGTGCTCAATGAATGTAATGCCAATTTTAGAATTTCATAATCATATTTGAATATTATTAAATAATGTCAAGTAAACCCCTATGTAATATTTCAAGAAATGGAGCCTAAAACATTTCTAAAGAACATTAGATACATTTACTTACTACGACATATCTCTGACTGACCGGTTTAATTTATGGAAAATAATCACAATTTAAATTTTCATAGCAATATTGGTCAAAAAATTGCAATCGTAATGTTATTATAATAATACGTAACCCAGAGGTCTGAAAAAGCGTTCTCTTTTCAACCAAATTTAGCCCAATTTTAACCATAGATGAAACACCAATTTGATGCGTACTGGGCAATGACCACTCACAGCCACAAATGGGAATATGCTGAAATAAAGATGTAACAAACATGGATTCTTTCCAATACCATTCTAACAAAACTCAGCATAGATTACTGTTTGAATCTATATGACACATAAATGTAGCCAAAAAATACCCATTGACTGAATTTTAGTGATGAGTGGGATAAACCAGTGGGGTACAAACTTAAGTTTCCTGTACTTTAAGGCATTTACCATCACTTCTGAGGACCAGTGGTGTAGGAGAGCTGAGCACCTTCTCCCTCGTGACAGTGTTGTTAACCACACAAGTGTAGTTGCCAACATCTGAGGGCTCCACTTTTGCGATGTACAGACTCCCGGTCTCTTGAGAGATGAAACGACGACTGTCTTGTTGGACGAAGTACGGGTATTCATTGAAGATCCATGCAAATGTCAGCTCTGGATTGGAAAGGAAAACAATTCATCTTAGTCCACTGTCATAGCTCATTCAAAGCACGACACATGTAGTACTAGATACATCAACCACAATGGCTGGGACGGCTGAACTGAAAGAAGCACCCCACTGTGGGTGGCCTAAAAATGTTAGCATATCACGTCATTTTCCTTCCCTTATCTCAGTTTCCTTGGGAAGGCATGGCAAATATAATAGCTATCAGTGCAGAAGGAATGGGAGACCTAAGGAAAGGGAGCGAAACAAAATGGATTACAGCGTGTCAGTGGCCCTCCTCTGACACATGGCCTCCATTCCCCGGATCCCTGAGTGACTTGGTTGGTTCATGGGAGGCAAGAAACGAATGGGCGGATGGATTGAGGGATGGATGGATGGATTGTCATATGGAAGTAGAAATATGTTGTGATGCCCCTTCACAAGCATCAGGTCTACCATAAGAAAGGAGATACCCGCCATGATGAATTACTGTGTCATCTTGAGAAGCACAGATTTGCAAGAACGAGGAGATGCTCTGTATAATCTACCACTTTGGAGGTGAGGGCCTTCGAGTCAAAAGGTGTATGACTGTCAATCATATCTGAAGCCCTCCGAGGGAGCGAGCCGCTTTGGATGGGATTGAGCATCCGAGCAGGGTGCAGTGATGCAGAAACAACGCTCCTTCTGATTAGGCAAGCATGAGCCACATAGTTCAGAGTCACTAACCTCCATCTGAACTATGTGGCTGTAATGATCAGTGATAGAATTTTGCCAAACAATTGTAAGTCAAGTGACAATACATGGGCTTCTATGCAACAGAATATGTGACTTATGCGCCGAAAAGCCCTTCGAGTAAACAAATGCTTACGATGGAGTACAAAAGTGACATGTTTGCTTGTGATAATATTGTATATAATTTATCATATCTGAGTGATGTCAAAAAGAATGCGGTAGTGGAGGAAAAAGCTTTTGCAGAATTCAAAGTGTAGTGAAGTGTAATGAAAACCAGAAGGGATGACTTAAAGGTGTTAGATAAAGTTCAGTGAAGGTCAAGGTTATGTAGCAAATTGATGCTTTCAAAATTCAAGAGAGAAAAAGAAAAAAGGGGGGGAGAAAGAGGGAGAGCCAGAGAGTGAGCAACAGGCCGAGAAAGGAAGAAAGGGACAGCAGGCTTGCACTGCTTTACTTTCATTCACTTCTGAAAATGTGAGAAAACACAATAGCTCTACGGTTACAGCAGCCAACCGCGTATAAGCCTATGTCAGAGAGGAAAGCTGTCAAACTGTATTTCACACAGAGTATTCTGACCCATTATCCCATAGACCAGCTGTACAATGCACTATGCTTCAAACTGTTCTCTTGTAAGGGAAATTGGTTGTTCCAATGTGCAAGCTACTATATCAAGATGGAGACAAGCTAGGCAGCAGCCATTGTCTATGTCCTCCGTTTTCTGCAATACTCAGAGAGATGGGACTGAGCAGTTTGCGTTTGTATCTCCCATTTTTAGCGTCTCGTTTAAAGAATACATTTTTAGCTTCTCGGTTGAACAATTAAAGCATCCTTTTTGAATGTATGGAGGTACATAAATATAAGGCTATGACCAGCAGCTGGTTAGCTTAGCATAAAGACTGGAAAAAGCTATCCTGGCTCCATCTGAAGATAACAAAAACCACCTATTAGCACCTCTAAAGCTGACTAATTTACTTTTGTTTCTCTTTTGTTTAATACCTACAATAACGGAAGTGTAAAAATTACAATTTTATGGGGGCCAAAAAATCAGTAGTAGCAGTCCAGCACATAATCCCTCATAAAACCACAACTTTTTTGTACAGGTTGAACAAATGAGATATACCATGTTAATTAGGTGCTGGTATGCAGATATTGTCACCTTTGGACAGAGCCAGCTACCTGTTTCCCTCAGTTTCCAGTCTTTGCGCTAAGCTAAACTAAGCTAAGATAACCGGCTGCTGGATGTAGTTATATTTAAAGGACAGACATAAGAGTGGTATCGATCTTCTCATCAAACCCTCAGCAAGAAAGTGAATAAGCGTATTTCCCAAAATTTCGAACTTTTCCTTTAAGACATATTTGAGAAACATATTACTTTAATTAGAAACACAGTCATAATAAGGAAAGAAACACCCAAGTATGGATTTTTTAGAAGTATTCAGTATGAAATACACAAGGGGATGATTATTAAGAGCATGTCTACACTTAAATGGGTGTAAAAATAGATTAAGTTAGGAGTAAGGGAGTAATCCTTTATCATAGGTTGCCATGTGAAATGAGTGGAGGTAATTCTTATGAGCCATGTTTAAATAAGAGACAGCATAAAAGCGGCATACCCAGATATCATAAACTTACCTCCAGAATGTGCAGGTGGTCCACATAACAGAACCACTCCTTGGCCCTCACGGACGTTGACAGCACTCCTCACTGTTTGAGTTTTGAAGTTGTCAAGATCTAATGGGTCAAGTAAGATCAAAATAGAATTAGACAGCAGCTGAAAAATGTAAAATCATCAACACCCTAAAACTGAATATCAGACAGCCAAAAAGTGTGTTTTTATGTAGTCTATATTCTCAAGGGTTTTCGTTGAAAAGCATAGTTCTGAAAATAGGGGACATAAGTTTTCCCAAACTCCCTTCACTGATTCACTGAGGCATGTTTTTGATGTTACATTTTGAGCACTGGGATTTTAATAGGGCATCATTGATTGCCCTGGGACACCTCCTGACAGCCTCCGACGCTTTCAAAGGCATCTGGGCTGCTGATGAAATAGATGGACCTGACTTGGTGACGTTAACCCTGCAACACTTCAGCACAAGGAAGAGATTAGGCTCAGAAATGGGATAAAATGAGCGGTGGGGAAGAAAATGTTGTGCTTGGACTGAGCAAACATGGGGGAGTGTGCATGACAAATGACAGTTTGCTGTGCCAGCAGCAATAAGTAACATCATTATTAAATGTGGTGTAATCTTGCACTTAAAAGCATTAGCTTCCCCATCAATACTCTCAGCACAATCTATCCCCTGCAAATGAATGAGCAGTTGCTGGCAGACAAAACCTAAACCTGCGATGATAAACCACCCCTGGCTTCATGACTGATGGGGGGAAGCTGCAGTCCGCTCTGTACTCTGTCTGCACCCTCTGGCTAACAGCCTAGAGTAAGCCTTCCAAACACAAACAAAAGAAAGTCAGTGTGACCGATAAGGGAAATTAGGAGAAGGAAGATTATGGAGAGAAGTGGGACAGAGTGTTGGTAAGATTAATGAGCAGCTCTCTGATGACCGCAGAGGAATCAAACAGAGCCAAGTCACGGAAGGACACCAAGGAGGCCGCAGAAGGAGATGGCTGACTTGAAATACAGACAGAGGCGATGTCCTTCTGATCTCACCAGACTGCCTTAGTAAATACAGAGTCCATCTCCTAAAGACATTTACGGTTCTGAGGAGCTGTACTGGAGTGAGATTCATATACCCTGTTTGATTGAAAAAGCCCTGCATAACAGAAATTAATCATTATAACAGCAACGCTTTTGGAAACAGCGGGAGGTGAATCAGAGAGCTACCGATAATTACTTAGTGGACAAGGAAAGGATGACTCCTTCACCAAGATTGCGCAAAATGGCACAAAAGAGGGTAGAGATGTAGCTGGGCTCAGAGCTGGAGGGGATATACTTTTCTCTTCTCTGGCCTCTGAGCAGAAGAATAATGGGCTTCACTGAAGTGAACTGACCACACACTGTAACTCTGAGAGCTGGAGGCCAAACTCACTGTAGCTGCAGTGATTCCTTTGTAAGCAGAATCAGTCTCTGCCATGCAAGAATGGCTGGCCTAGAGAATACAGAGAGCAACCATTACAGCTCCAAGATGATTGGTCTAGGCAACAGCGCCACCATATAGACATTCCTTGTTATATATTATGTCCAACAGTGTTCTTGAGCAAAGCTACTTTTACCTGCTCCAGAGGCAACACAATACAGTTGTCTTAATGTTTGGTTGCTATTTTAAACAAAAAAATCTGGCTTATTAATTTTCTTTTGTAGATTTGGCCATTGTTTCTATCAGCTATGATAGCACTGTACTCACTAAAGCAATTGCTGACAATTATAATCGGGACGTAATCATTACAACAAAATTCAACAAGGGCAACAAATGTGACCAGTCAGACGATAAGACAGGCTGTAAACAAGTCAACAGTGTAGCCAGACTATTTAAAGCAGTGTTAATTTATTTTTTGGGAGCAGCAGTACAAGCTGTAAACAGAACACTGACATATTATCACCTTGCAAAAGTTGATATGGCATTTGATATGGTGGGATGGTGACACTGATGAGAGCACTGAGACTGAACCAAACAGGTCAGTTGAGGGCCATAAAATAAAACCAAACAGTGAGCTGAAAAACGCTAAATGGCTCTATAGAGCTGAGGTGACTGAGGTCATTTTCTGTGGGTTTGTCACTATGAGGGACTCCTTTCACACTACACATAGTCATTTGACCCATTGTTAATATAAAAAATTGATTAGCGCAGCTTTCAACTCATTTATTTGGAGGTAATACTGCATGTGAGTGCACCCCAAATTTTGTTTGATTCAGCAAACTGTGCACACACAAAACTACAGTAAGTGTGGTAGATCAAAGTTGAACCAGGAAGTCGCTCTGTAAACTGCATGGATGTATTAAGAGAGCTGGATATGGCACTGCAACTTAGTTTTGCTGCTAATGTGCCCCAGTGGCCAACTGTGGTACTGCAAGAAACACAACAACATAAACCGCAATTATAAAACAAGATGTTGACAGGACACCTCCAATGGCAAACAAGGAGCTTTTTTAATCCCAGAGCCTAGAAAAGCTATTTTTATGTGTGTGATGTTATCCCAATGTAAAGTGGCACTGAGAGGACGGGCCAGGAGAGAAACATTAATGTGCATGTGCAGTAGGCCAATGTTGCCACGTTCCCAGATCTCAACAATTAAGTTGATGAGTACAATGTTATCATAACCGATGACGATGGCCAAAACTATGAAAATAAGGCAGAGATTGTATGAAACCAGAATTTCTCTTTAAGGCAGTATGAAAAAGATGAACTCACCAGTAATACAGTATACATGTTGATGCTGTAGATTGCAATTTTGTGTATAATTCTACGCATTATTTCAGTTGTTTTTATGTTAGCTTATAGTGGTTGCAGCTGAATTTTGAAGGCAGGCAAAGCAGCAAAGAAGGCATGGCATTTCTATCTTAGGGCAGTAGCCTCATTACACGGAAAAACAGAGTATCAGCCATGCTGATCTCCTAGACCTCCCTCACTGTGCATTAGGCAAGACAATAAATGTCAAGCAGCTGTGCTCTTCACCCGGTCCCCACAAGTGAGATTCATTACTGGGCTATAGGGATAATAGCAGTCCATCTCCTGAGAGGAAGTGAAAGGCTCTCTATCCTTGGGACATGATCAATAGTCAGCAGGCTTGATCAAGAGAGGAGGTGCCTTTACAGTGCCTGTCTGGAAGGTAGGACCCCACTCCACAGTATCACTTTCCAACCCGCCTTTTGTCTTTTAAGCAGAAAGCAGACAGAGCAGCAGACAGCCTGTCACTTTCTGATCCACTCACAATCTGCTGTATATATTAAACAACAGCAACAACAACAAGGAAATTGCTGGTGATTACAAAGATGAAAACACTTCTTAAGCATTATTTGTGTTCGTCTCCTTTAAAGTCTGGATCACAGGGGCTGGCGTATCACTTGGCAAAATATGAGTCAATTCGGACTGAGCATAGATGCTGTCAGAGTTGGAACCACTAATGAGAATCAATGGAGTTCAGAGGCAGTCAGAAGCTGCCTCACCCACTGTGTTTGTTGCATCTGACATTTCATTGGATTACCACTTCCCCTCTCGAAAATCTATTCCCAGGCAATCTAAATGAGAAATCGGAATAGTAAATGAAAAAAAAGAAAAAAGAAAAAGGCCTGGGACACAACTATATAGCACACATGTCAGACTGATATACAGCAGATACAAAGAGATGCCAGAATGTCATAACTCTGTCAGAGTCGTGCCAGAAACGTGTTAGCAATTGTAGGATCACTTACATGCAAATTGCAGGCTGGCTCTGCGGCTGAGGATCGACCCCCAAGTGTTGAAGGCCGTGCACTGGTATACCCCAGTGTCTTGGTCCTTGTCCAGGTTGCTAATGATCAGGCTGCCCCCAGACATGTGACGCCGGTAGTCATTCCCCAGATCAATGAGTGTTCCGTTTAGTGACCATCTGGAAAAACGCAAACACAATCAGTAGCTGAGCCCTCTGGAGAAGCCCACTCACAGTGTTTATCACAGAGGTCGATTTGATCGGTCCGCCGACATCATGCTGAGAAGATCAAAGGTGAGTAATAAGGGTAAGGTTCTGTTTTATTAACAGAGAAATCTGAATGTTTTGAATATCCCTTACAGCAAGTTAAGAAGAAAGAAAACATTTCTTGACATTGAGGACAGCTATAGCTCCCAGTTTTCATCAGTTTGCCTTCAAGTATTTTGTTTTACTATTAATTTAGGCAAAATTCCAAAACTGAGCAAATCTGCTGTGGTGAGTATTGATTTTCTCCTACTTGCACGGTGAAGTGGATTTTATTTCATCTCAGTTTTAATTACTTCCACTAAGGAGGTTGTTTTTGTTCCAGTTTGTAAGACTGCTAGCAGAATATCTGAAAAATGTTAACAGATTTTATTGACACTGTTGGAAATCTAGGCCATGGGCCAAGGAACAAGTGTTTTTGTGCAGGTAAGAATATGCAAAAATATGTTTCATAGCATAATAGAGCATTTTTTAAGTTTTTTGCTGTTTTTAGCCACGCTAGAGGTGTGGAAATGTTGGTCTGTTGGTCAATCTACCTCTTTGGTCCAGACTGAAATGTCTCATCAACTATTGCATGGATTGACATAAAATTCTGTACCGACATTCATGGTCCCCAGAGGATGAATCCTACTGACACTGATCCCCTGACTTTTCCTCTAGCATCATCATGAGGTTCACATTTGTGGTACTTTTAGAAGAATTGCCATGAAATTTGGTGCACACATTCATGTCCACCTTAGGATGATTTCTAATAACTAATCCCCTGACTTTTCAGGTAAAAATTTCACTTTGTCTAATACTTTGGTTGATGAAATATCTGCAAAACTAATAACATCCCCAACAGCCTCAGCTGTATTTTCGGTTTAGAGCCAATTAGCAAAACACAGCAGTGGAAGAAGTAATAGGATAGCAATATTACAATTTAAAACAATGCTCTGTTACAAGCAAAAGTCCTGCATTCAAAATCTTGTCACTGTGAGCATGTTAGCATGCTGACGTTAGCATTTAGCTCAAGGCACCACTGTGCCAAAGCACAGCCTCACAGAGAGGCTAGCATGGCTGTAGACTCTCTGTCTTCTTATTCATGAATTACTGCACTTACTTGAATAAAAAATGAAAAAATATGGCAAAAGCATCCCATGACTGTATATCTCCATGCACATTTTGACGCAGATTCAGATCCAGATGCAGATTAAAAATGCCTTAACATTTTGTGTTATTAAAATCTAGGACTGCGGAGCCTTGGCAGAGCTATGTGCTCTCTGAGTGCTTTCTAATTACTTTATGTTTGTGCTTTTGTGTTTCTGACTTATTGCTTTCTGACACCTTCATATTGCATTGTCTACAGACCATTTCCTTCAAAGAAAGGTCACCAGATACTCTGTCATGCGAGCTCAGCTCAGGAAGTGACAGCTATTAATCACAGCTACCAACAGAGACAAAACACTGAATAATGTTCATGCTGACCAATGAAAACACTTTATACATTATTCACTGAAATCTACAGTCTGTCAGTCTGACATATTTGAAGGAGGTGCAAACTGAGTGATAGCCTACCTATAAGAGCATGGAGGGAAACAGGACTTTATCTCAGAACACATATGAACAATGACTTTTCCCGTTCTTTATAGAATTATTGGAATGCTGTGTGTAAGCCTGCCTTTGTGACAGGACTGTGAAATGACAACTCCAATGATAAGGATATAAAAAAAATCAATATTATTTTTTTCCCTCCCAGGCAAACTAACAGGCAGTTAGAATGATGCTTTATGTAGTCTTAAAGCCAGTCATGGCTCTCCTCAGTCTCCTGCCTGACAGACTACCAAAGACAAAGCTGTCTTTCATCTTGTAGCTTGCATTATTCATCTAACATTCTGTGCCAGTCACTTAATCTGACTGATTTTGTCACTGTTCCAACAATGATGTTACTTTTTAATGCCCTGTACTCGCCACGACAAAAGCTTATGTTTCTAAGAATATATATGAAAACGCACGCTCTGATAAATAATATGAACATTTTGAAAAGAACACACACTGTACTATCCAATTTTAAGTCCTTGTATTTCTCCATTTCATTCTCCCCTGTCCTTTTCCTCCTCTGTCTATGCCAAAGGGAGGGTTATTGTATGTGGAAGAGGGGATGAGGTATAATGGAAAAGGATGGGAAGCTAGTTAGACTTGCAGCCACACAGCATGATTGAACTTAATGGGAGGGGAAGGTGGGCAGCCTGGACAGATCACAGCTGGCCAGGTGTGATGGTGTCTCTGCACCACAGGGACAATCAGTAAGCCACCTACTGACTCTTGCTGCAGAAACACCTGAGACAGGCTCTGATATTATAAGGCATGGGGAACCTGTCATCAAAGAGCCTGTCTTGTTTGCCTTTTTCATGTGAACACAGGAAAGGTGGATGTGATTTAAAGATAAGGAAAGATAAACAAGAGCAAATGGGCTGCTGTCATTTTGTCACAAGAGGTAAAGTAGATGGCCCCATACTTAACATTCATGCAATTTGAACTATTCAAAGCACTTGCAATTTCTCACATGGTGACAGTGAGAGGTAAGTGAAAAAAATGTGAACTGTCACCACTTCTGCCAAACCAGAAAACACCAGTGAGAAATGCAACCTTCTCTTAATGGAGTGCTCTTTCTCTACTGTTTGGCGGACTGTATGAATATATGCATATGTTAAATTTTGCCATTTCCTCTTCCACCAGGTGGAAATGCTGTATCCGAAAACATTCAGTGATTCACTATTCACTAACTATACAGGGAATTCTATGTAGAGCACCATGTTTTGGGTCACATGGCAAAATCAAAAAATAATTTTGGACACTACTCAGCTCATTCCTCCCATCTGGTAGCCGTCTAAATATGTTTTTAATAAGCCAGGATTTATAAATTGTAACTAATGGCTTTATTTATGGTTAATAAAACATTTACTAATGCTTTATAGATCTTTAGAGCTATATAGATTTACTAATGCTAATCAATCAAGTTTTGGGTTGATAGGCTGTGAAAAACCTCTCCGGCTGTTGAGGCATTATTAAGTTATTAAGGTTATTTATAGTATAATAATATTAATTATAATAAAGTTATTAATAAAGTGTAAAGAGTTAATTTATTACGAGATATCAAGTCTGCTGTTCTAAATGTCAGTAAGTCATTAACAAAGGGTAATAAACCCTCAAGTAAGTTCGGACACAACTTAGTGTCGCTAATGAGCATAGCAATATTTGTTCTCATTTTAAAAACAATAGTTCCCTTTCTCCTCCATTATAATTCCCTCTCAAACAAAAACTGCATCAGCAAAAATGGAAAGGTGACAGAGACAGAGCAGAGGCCTTACTGAATCATATTTAACACCCCATCAGGCTGAGAGGAGCTTACAGTAAGTCCGACAGAGTCCAGGAGAACAGTCCTATTTACTGGGGTGTGCTGCAGGAGCGGGCTGATCTGAGCAAGCTCTGCATGAACTCCCCATGACCTTGAGGTTCACATCAATTTTGCATGAGGTCTCCTCATCAAATAGACTGGGGATTGCACTGCAGCACTGGCTCACCTGGCTTTCCTTGAGGCCAGACACCCACAGAGACGGCCGTGACCACACAGACTGCATACTGTTTGCGCATACGCACACAAGCAGAGCTTAGAGCTGATAATGGAAATTCAACTGCTGACCAGGCTACTCTCTAAAATTATGTTTAGTAGGTTATTGCTGCTGCTTTTTAATAAATTGGTGTTCATTTGGCTTCCAAGCCAAATGTAACACGATAAATATTCCTTAAACCACGCTGTATCAGTGTGAGTGTTTTTGTCTGTGTAAGTGTGGGCTTGAAAAATCCAATGGAATTACTGAAATATTAACAGATATACAGTACATGTGCACACACATTCATACTGGATACCCTTATAGGCAGACATAATACCATTTACAATTACAATTTGTACTATACAATTTGATATATGATGCTTTTATTCTAATTAAAAGTGAAAGTAAATAAATGCATATTCATCAAGCACCCACACAGTAAATAATTCCATCTATCTACCTTCTAGAAATTCAAAAATATAGCCTTTTTTTAAGACCACAGGCCTGCATTCTTCCAGTTTATCCCATTGGTTTTGAAATGATCTCATAAGCCCAAAGGTCATAGATTTTCTCACCCTATAAAAGGAGAAGTAACCCTCCAAAAGATAAAAATCGACTCGATTTGAAACCATTTCTAGATTCAGCCCTGATATCTGGCACTATGCTGCGACTGGTTTTTCATAACAAAAAAATAACATCTTCTAATCACACCCTCCCAGTTCTATTTATGTCTCTGTTACCCTGTACCGACCCATAAACAAAGGTAGAGTCATACATCTGCCTAAAGTCACATTACATGATAGCAGACACCAGCCAGAGTACTTTTTTATTCCCTTTTTCCAATCACTGCTGTGCCCTTGATCCTGCGTTACAGCAGATTCATAGTAAACACAGTGACAGGTGTATTCATAAAGCACAGCTCTGAGCCCTGGAGTGTGCTCTGGCGCTACACTGGACTATTTGTCAACTGAAGAACTGTCAGGGCTCCCGTTCGTATACTCACAGTGTCACAGAGTGGGCAAGGTGGAGCGTAGCATCACAGTGTTGGAAACAAAATCAGAAAATATGAAGCTAACTAGCAAGGGTTATGAGCATAAACACAAAAGACAACCCAAATGATATTCTCATTTTATCATTTCTGTTCTCTAATATTTAAAACTAGACAGAATTTTCAAACTTGTCAAACAGCCTATTAAATTATGTATCTACCTCCATATCACTGTTAAATATCATGATATCAATCTGAAATGTTCAGTATATTACAGGAGTGAGGAACTTCTTTTCCTTCCTCAGTGTTCCTGCTCTTCCATCTTCCTGCATTTTTTCAGTTGGTGGTTTCATGCATTTTCCAAAATGCAAGTCAGCATCACATTCTGGTCTGCTGTATCTATTTCTATGATGGATTTTTCCATGATTGCTTGATTGATTCAGTGCAAACTGATGAGTCTGTAAAGCACTTGCTCTTTGATTGACAGTCCAACTCTGACACAGTTACTGGCAATGATTTACCCCAATTAAAGGATAAGGCTGGTGATACTATGTATATTTTTATGTTCAATCAATCTCATTAAAAGACCAAAACCAAAAATGAATTGATCCTACTAACTGCTACTACTATTAAGTATGTTTTGTGTAGCAAAACCCTGATATAGCAAAATTCCTCTGTGCTAGAGCTACATTGTTGTTCAAAAACCATTAAAAACACATCAGTGAGCCACACAGTTACACTGGGTGACATGTTCCTTTACTATATACTTTGAGCATGAGCACTGTAGTTTAAATCCCACTAAATCCCACATGCACTGTCGTGCTGCTGTAAATCTGTATTAATCCACTGCGGAAAATAGTCCCCAACAAATACTAATGTAATGTTAAAAATTACAGTGCCCAGCTGTTTTAGGATTTTTATTTTTTTAAATGTACATCCTCAGTAAGAACCAATGGGCTAGGAGGTGAGAGCCACACAAGAAAGGGAAATCAGCTAGTAATCAGAGACGGACTAATGTATTGTTTACTTTGATCTTTTCATTGGATTTGCTGACAGTGAGAAAAACTTACAATAACACCAGCCTTTAATCTTTTTTCCATTTTGCTAATAATATACAGTATACAATAAATTACTTTAAAAATATACAGTGTACAGTACATAATAGTATTGTAAAGATATTTAATTTAAAATTTAGGCATGGGCATCCCTGGACTACTGAAGTAAAATATATATGTATATGTGTGTATATATATATATGTATATGTGTGTATATATATAT
>LKNJ01003982.1:59758-75281 GCA_002120245.1 Maccullochella peelii
ATATATATATATATATATATAATTTTTCAAAACAGGTAGTATAGTGTAATATTCAATGAAGCTCAGCATTTCTTCTTCATATATATAAAGAAAGACAGTCTGTTGATGTATGGTAACTTACATTACCAATATATTGTCAAAATAATAAAAATAAGTCCATGTGTGTTCGGCAGTTTGCTACTATACCATACTAAATTGTACCTAGTATTACTACATACTGCTACAGTTCATTGCAGCTGTGCTGGAAATCTATTACATTGGGCCACTGTTTGGGCTACATTTTACCTACATTTTATCACAGTAGGATAAGCAGGAAAGCTCAAACAGCCAGTTGCAAGAGAGCTGACATACTTAATGCTACAGTGGCTCCCTGACAAGGGTTAACATCATTTTCCCTGACAAATTCAATATTGGGTGACCCATTTTTTTATGGATATTAAACCAAATGAATGAATTTTTCTTAATAGCTGCAGTAACTGAGGAAATTAAGTGCGGAGCTCCGAATGTAATACCCTCTTGCTTGGCATATCTAATTATACAAATACTGTTCATTTTCAGGGTCTAGGCCATGCATAGTTTGTGGACTCTGGTGAAAGTCAAAGCATGACCACTTCCTAAAGGCATTTTTTTCAGTCTGCTCAGGACATTTTGAGGTTCTAATTTCAGTGTTAGTGAAATAAATTGCCAAGAATTTATGCTTTCTATTTTATCATCAGGAAAGAAAAGTCCTCTCCTTCCCCGAAGGGAAACAAGTCAAGGACGATCAGTGTCAGAAATACTGATGCAACCCAAATAAAGCTCAAAAAATGACTCCTTTCTTTATCTATCTAATCTAGTGTCTTTAAAAGCATTACCAGAAATGTCATCCAGATTTTTGATTCATAATTGAGGGCACTGACCCCAAACAGTGGTACTGTATAACACACATATCTCACCAGAGTGAGATATGTGTGTTATTTGTACTACAAACAAAAGCTGAGTGCTCTGAAATGGTGGAGAATTAGTGAACTCCAGGCACCACAGCTCTGAGAAAATACTAAAAATGAACAAGGCTCACTAGAGAAGCAGGGTGAAGTTAAACAATGCCTTTATATACAATCAAAGGAATAGAAATGATAATAAAAATTACTTTTAGCACCAGATCTGCAAAAACAAATATTAAGGTTGAAGTAAACAACCACATACTGTACTGCCTCACATTATTGGAAATTTAAGAATTTTAATCAGTTTTTTTTGTTGCTGTTTGTTTTTTTAATCATTTTGTTCAAACCCCAGAAAGCTAATAATCACATTTTTGATAAATTATTGCCTTATGAAGATGATATGGTTAGCAAACTATTGCTTATGTACACATCCAGCAGACATGGAGCAACATTAGCATTCATTTAGAGTTGTGTTTCTGCGGCCTGACAAATTTAAATCTAATATTATCCCCCCTTTTAGCTTTGTTTTGTTTTCCACCTACTCCTGACAAATATATCTAGCACTTAAGCTGCTAAATGCTCCACTAGTCAGGTCAAGTCAAGCCAGTTTTATTTATATAGCCCAATATCACAAATCACAAAATTTGCCTCAAGGGGCTTTATGATCTGAATAGCATACGACGCCCACGAGTGTTAAACTTAGGATAAGGAAAAAACTCCTCCAAAAAAACCTTTAAGGAGAAAACAAAAATGGAAGAAACCCCAGGATGAGCAACAGAGAAAGGATCCCTCTTCCAGGATGGAAGCTAGTTGCTAATGTTGTTTGTCTGCTGTTTGGTGCAGGGCAAGTAGTCTGAAGTATGTTTATCAGAGCATTTTTGCTAAAAACAGCTGCCTTCTGCTGCTGGACCCAGGGTTGATGAAAGCAGTGAGACTAAACCAAAACAGTGAAGTTGAAGGGACATAAAACCTGTGCATAACTGTTCTAGTAATATTACGTCCGGCCTATGCTTGCTCAGCTGTAAAAAAAAATTGCAGATCATACTGACAACAACACCATTTCCCACTATAGCATTAACACCACAAAGAACCTGGAAGAGAAAACCTCTTCAACAACACAAGTGAACGTCAGAATGATTTAAGTTGCGGGTGAAATAATGCAAGTGATGGTTTCGGCTTCATCCTGAAATGGATCGGGTTGCACAACAAGTATAGTGATACCTCCCGCTGCTGTGCCTGGACCATGTTTTCAGCGCAGACACATTATAGGAAATGTAAGCATTTAACGGAATGTCACTCACAAGGTTATTGCCTCTCTCCCCTGCTTGCTGTGCATCTACATGGTGCTGACCAAGTTCCGAAACACAATCTACCACAAAAAAACATCTGCCAGCTGCCATGTTGAGGCAGCCTCCCTGCACCGCCAGGGAATAGCCGGGGAGATATCAAAAGATCTGTGGTGCAAATAAGTCGCTGGAATTTCCTTTTCTCCCCTAATGATTTCTTAAGCCGTGCACCATATTATAAATCATCAGCATTAGCCGTACAGTGGCTTAAATCTTATCATCATTAAAGTTAACCTCACTCATATGTAAGGTGTTGGCATATTCATCAACCACAGTGGCGGCTCCCCGACTCTAACTCTACATCATAGCTCAGGCTTAAAATAGATACGCTTTGTTCAATTAGAAATGGATGCTCAATTCATTACTTTTTGTTGGATGGTGCATTATCCCTCTCGAACATTTATGTGCCAGAAAACGTTGTTCTTTAACAAATCAATAGCAATCGACGCTATCGGTGCCCTCTTTGATTTACGCGGAAGCAGCACGTGTAGATTCACAAGCAATTAAGCAGCAATGGATTTTCACCATTTAATGTGGATGCGGAGCCAAAGCAGGTAGACAGTTGAGCCGAGGCTTGTGAGGAATGTAACTTTGATGTGGTCATTTACCTGTACTGCGGAGAAGGGCTCCCTTCTGCCTCGCACGTGATAGTAGCCTGCTGGTCTGGGGAGTTGATCGGTAAAATGAGGTCACTTGGCTCCATCCTCCATCTTGGCCCTTGAAATGTGACATCCTCTGTACAGGCTGGGGAAAGGGGAGAAAGTCTATAGTAGTACAAGCCAGAAAAAAAATTGTCTCTTTGACCTTACGAGAAAATACTGGAAGAATACAGCAAAAGCACAGACACTGTGAGGAAAAATAGTTAATCTTTGCTGAAATACAGCAGCAACGACACTCAGTGTATATCACTAATATACTGTATATATTGTGTCCTATTCTCTAAACAGTGTTGCTCTTTCCAAAGAAAAGCAAAGAAATACATTAAGACAACCCCAAGATGTATTGTGTACACCCTTTGCTTATCTTGCATTAAGAAATCCGACTTACCCTTGTTAGGCATTAACTGCTAATGCTGACATATTTGGTGTCTGTTTCACTGTATGCTACTGCATTTTTTAGAAGAACCTGACACTTGGAATAGTGACGGAAAAACACTGACCGTGGCACTTATGTGTATTTACTCCAATTTTGCATGCAGGCATGTTATCCACATGTCATCCTCATGGTAAATCATCATATTGTTGCTACTGTCCAAGATATGATTAATCTCCCTGCTTCAAATACGTCATATAATGCTTTGATTACTGTGTAAATATTTAGCTGGCTAAGGGGTTTGAGAGAGTTTAATGCAGTTTCAGAGAGCTCACATACTGAGTGATGAACTGAGATGTTCAGTGTTAATTAGCCTACTTGCAAGTAACAATATTATTATGACATATTTCCTCAGTAAATAGTGATTCCCTGTAAGTGACAGGGTTGATAAATAAAGCAGAGCGATCTATTTTCAGAACATCTATGTCATACTTCACATGCACCGGTTAATTGAGGCCATAAGGATGCACTCATCTGCCAGAAGCTTAAAAGGAAAGGATGTGGAACACAATCTGGTACTAAATGAAAGCAGAGTCAACAGACGGCCAGAGTAGGCCTAATTAATAATCTACAGATAACAGATTGCAGCATGCGGCCAGCAGTTCTACACATGGTTTTAACTGGTAATAATATGTCAAGGAATCAACATACATTTCACTGTGTGATAGATTGCGAACCAAGATATGACGGCGAATCACAGCACCTCTTGGTGGTTGTTTAGAAATACAGAGAATGATGGGATTAGCTTCAAACCAAACACAGCGAAATCACATCAAATTCATTCACCTGCCTCTCCCTAATGTGAATTTGAATAAAACGCCATGCAGGCTAACATCTAAGCTGTCGGTGTAGGTCCCAGGCGATAGAGCCAGACAACATGTCACTTCAGATGTCATAATGATTGCTATCAGATGTTGATTCTCGAGGGTTTCAAAGTGTACGATCACAACACTGAATAAGAACAAGCACCTATAGGCAGCAATCAAGGCCCTGTTAAAAACACTTGTCCGCTAGGAAGGTGAGACTGCTTGGATCTCGCTCCCTTGAGTACTGGGTGTGAATTACCCATGAGCCAATTTGAATAACATTTATTGGGATTTACAAAGTCATTTGAACAAGGGTTGACATTCTGGTAGAGTGTCTGTGCTTCTTCTGCTCAAATCCCAGGTGGCCACACAAGGGCAGAATGAGGCACTGTGGCAAGTAGATTGTGCTAAAATGCAGGGCTGGATTCATTGCATGGATCCTGATAATGATCTGGACAGGCCATAAACAGGAATGGGATCAAACCCCAGTTGTCCCTGACAGTGTGCTGTAAATGTGCAGCAGGACACCACTCTAGGGAGCGGTGAAGGACATCATGCTGGACCACCGTACATGTAATGACTGCAACTTAATCAGTTTAACCTTTTGGTCGAGAAGAAGAGATATTCTGAGGTTATTTACAACCGTTCTGATTCTGTCTCTTCCTCACTAATGGATGAAACTCTATATTTTATATACACACTGCTTACAAAGAATTAAATGCTATCCATAAACCTCTTTCAGACATGCATTCAGTCTGGGATTGTAGAATAACACACACAAAAAAACAACAGTAACATTCTTCTGTAATGAATATCCAATGGAAAACACAACTTCATTAGGAGAGATGTTGTCGTGACATAAACCATGGCAGCAAGTACAGTGAGTCTCAAATACAATATGTTTTAAAATATCTTACCTGCAAGGCATCCAGTGATTGATAGCAGAACAATTTGTTTCCATGGTAACATCATCTTGAGACTCTCATCCAATTGCTTGTGAATGGAATGCTCTCCCTTGAATACAAGAATTTTAATCTGAAGGAAAAGTAATTATGGATATGATTAAAATATGACATTTTGATCCAAATATGACAAGCATTCACCAGCAAAAAACATGATTATAGCACTGCTAACATAATTGGTTCTTATTATTTGGGAGTTACTGGAAGTGAAGAGAAAGTGAATGTCGAGGAAGTGAGGAGCGATGGGGGGAAAAACAGGATACAACCCAGCAGTGCGGTTTTCAGGTGGCACAGAAGAAGAAACAGCTGCTAAATGTTTCTGCGTGTTTCTCAACCCGCCTAACAAGCTCAATTCTGCGGCTTTAAAGAGAAGTGAGTAGGGAAATGATTGACCTCAAAAGATACTTCTCTCTCCCTATTTGACTATTAATAGGAGCTGGCAGACTGTGTACCAGCACTCCACAAAATGCCACATCATACTTTGGTGGCCAACTGAATGTAAGCAAACTGTTTTCATTTTTATATACATGCACCATTCCCTTAGATCAACAGAAAATACAAGAAGGCCATGTACTAAAACAATAAAAATGGTACATTTCATTGTTCGCTGTCTACCAAGGTATTATTCCCTTTAAAGGGGCACTCAAACAATTTTTCACATCGAGATCAGTTTCTTAGTCGGAAGTACTTCTCAGCCTGTGAAAACAGTTGTATGTCCTCTGTGGCTCTGGAGAAGCTTTGTCAAGTCTGAGACAAAGACTCTGACTATAGTGTTAGCATTATTGTCATCAGGAGAATACTAGGCATCTGAGAAGTTAGAAAGCATTTTCCACAGATGGAAAAAATTATAAATGCAAGGCTATTTGTTGATTCTGCAAAGTACAACTGCCTTACATCAATGTTAGCTTGTCACTCAAGTAAGGCAGCAGAGGTACCACAAATGAATAGAAAATAAAGTCTACAACGTATACTATTCAGCTACTTTGGTTGCATTCAAATTAATTCAAACAAATATGCGTTGTGTATGTTGGTGCTAATTTGTTCTCTGTATGCAATAAATACAGAAGATGTGTGGATGTGTTGGTGCTGGAGTTGTTGGAAATCACAGAGTTGTTGAAGGAGCTGGGCTGAGTAAAGGAAGGTAAAGTAACTAATTACTTTTGCTGTCGAGTAATGTGATGTAATTACTTTTTCAATGAGCAGTAAGTAAGAAGTAATTAATTACACATTTCAAGTAACTTCTTCGATACTGCTTGAAACTAAAAGCATATGTTATAAGCTGCACATGTGAAAAAGAAAACATGCTTATGGTTGCATTATGGGAAATGTAGGATCCAGTGGTTTGGGGGCTGGACCAATGTGAGGGACTAAAAGTTGGGAGGTCTTGGCCCCTGAGGCACAAATTTTGACCATTCTTTTTAAAAATTGTTTTTGCCACTGACAGGCTCAGATTGTGAGCGGGCGCAATTGCCCCAAAAGATTACGTTGCAGCCATTGCAGCCCGTTCGAGGATGCTGGTGGAGGCGATCTACTGGACCAATTCCAAAACTTTTTATTAGTAGTATTAATCATTTAGACCCCAAAATTTTTAAAAATAGGGCACAGGTTTAAAATACCTGAGTTTCCCTTTAATCACAAGAGTAGCCCTTTGATATCTCCGGTTGTATTTGGCCATTGCTGGCAGTGTTGCAAAGAAATGAGTAGAACTGCTTTATAGTGGTATTAGACTTCTGCATCCATATGATGACGTACCTTGATTTATCAGATAGTTAATTCCCTGGACTAGCCAAAAACAGATGCTGCAATCTTTTTATCATTATCCTTGCAGGCATCTCCCACCCCCATCACCTATTAGTGTCACGAGGACCTACACTCAAAGGCGGAGCATTCACAAATTTCTGCATCAGATATCCCATCTAACCAGTGATCAATGATCTAAATGGCTATTAAACTTTTCTGATGTGGAGGTGGAATGGAGAGCCCTAAGACTGTAATTGTAGTATCAGTGGCACAGGAGGGGCTTTGCTCAAGCTCTGACCTACATCACAGTAAGTGGAAACTGATATGCCTCTCAGGATTAAGAATTCAACCCAACCCTTCATCCTTACAACACAACTCTGTTATGCAGATTAACCCGGGGCTATCTTTTGAATTCTTGAAACAGACCTAAATACTAACCACTCACTTATTTCACCAACTTGTAACTGTAGGATTGTGGCTGTGGTTTGATGTGAAAAGCATGGCTAAATAATCTTATGGAGGAGTTAAAGCAGTGTGGTACTGAGTAGACACACAGTAGAATCCACAGGGGGGGGGTAAATCATCCCATTTGCCTGATCATAACTTAATGGCCAGTGTTGGCTTAGCTCGACTGTCCTGGTGCCAGTAATTGTTCCTCATCTGGTGTAATTGCAGGCACAGCAAGATTCAGAGTGGATTTCCTGGTGTCTTTCAAAATTTAGGGGGCGTTTTGCCACTCTAAAAACCCATCACATTGGATTACACGGTTTGAGATTCTACTGGAGCAAAAAAAAACCCCAAAACACTGTGCTGCATTTTTCAGTTTGAGTACAGTATTAACTGCCATCCGCTTTCTGGAGGATCCAACCTCGTCATCCCAACACATTCCACAGTCCAAAAAGCTTCAAGATCCTGAGAGGAAAATCTCCTTGAAAAGACCTTCCTTGCAAGTTGGGTGTTCATGGCACAGTGTCTCTGCTGATGGCTGTCTGTTCCTGAGCACAGCTTCATTCTGCAGTCTGTAAAACCTGCAGTGACATTTTCATTTTTTAGCATTTTCTTCTCTGTTGATTTCTTTCTGAATTAATGGTTCATCATGGCCAGTTTTTCCAGCCATTGTGTGAGAAGAGTGTCACCCTCCCTTGAAGAACTCCACTTTCAGTGGACTGCTTTTCAGTTTCTGTCAGTAGAGCGCTTGAATATCTCACAATGCGCCACAAGTAATTTCAGAACTGCTAAAACTGAAGAAAGAATTTGTATCACTTTTGACCTTCAAAAGGCTGTACCAGTGTCGAACCTTGAAGAGCTGCATATAAGCTGAAGCTTTAGCAAATCCAAAAGAAAACGAACAAACTAAACTCTGGACACAGAGAAAGCAAACAAAAGAAAAGGTGAGATGGCATTTTCTTTCTTCGGCTTTCTCAACTGAAATGACGAGCAAACGATTGCTCTGCCAAATGTAATGAGGCATCACACTTTCACCTCCACAGAAGCTAGACCTAATGGAAGTCATTGGCTAAACGCATTCCAGAGTAAATGAGATGACTTCTTGGTTAGTGGGGCTGTTGTTTGGCACATAATTGATAGGAAAGGTGGTTAAAGGCATCCATTTCCCCCCTGAGGGCAGCATAATTGCAAAAGAATCTAATAAGGGAGGGAGGAAAGAAGAGAGTTCTATCACAGGGGTGTGCACGCTCAAGGTCTGTATTCAGATCACATGTGGCACACAAGCAGCACAAAACTGGGAGATCCAAATATATCAGATCATGCAAAAACCCCTCGTTCTGTAAAAATTGAACGCCAGTGGCACAATGGGTATGAATTTACCACAATACATGATGCATTCATTTCCACTAAGTTATTGTCTTTATGACTATCTGCTGCCATCTCCATTAAATCACTCAGCAAGAGAACCTGGGAGACAAGGATTCGCCACCAGGGACGGACTCCATCTGAATACACAGCTGCTCTGTGCTTTTGCAAATGAATGAAGAATTCACAATCAACTGTGCAATGATGCCTCCTAATTTACTCTGACTGAGTGAAGACCTGCAAAAGTCTATTTTACATGAGCCAGGGAGGATAAAAAAAGAAAAAGTGATTAACAGATCAAGGCAGAGCTTAATGTCTGTATTTCATGGCTTAGGCTACAGCAAAATACTTGTGAAATGAAAAGAAGAAGCAAAGTAGGAGTAATTGTTCAGTATTGATTGCGCCATAACTCTAATGCGCCCCATGGCAAATTATGCATTAAGGTTTCAAATAAAAAGGCATTTCATGTAATTGCCCCCCAACTCAATCTCAACAGCTGTTACATTAACATTCATGAAAGAATTGGTTGAATGCGTATTCTCTCCTGAGATGTTTCCAACATAGCCTTGCAGGCTAAAAAAAATAAATAAGACAGCATGATTAGAGCTGTGGCTAAGGTCACATTTGAATGCTGGAGGACAGCATAATATGTTGTCCTCCAGCTATATTATAGCAATGAATAAAAGAGGGAGCACTCCATGTGACTAAAAATGTCACTCAAGTGGTAGGCACTTCCCACCCAATTTGAGGGTTTTCATACAAAACACATAAAAACTGTAATTTCATGTATTTTCTGACCTTACATATGAAATATCTGTTTACCAATGTAGAACTAAACATCTGGTCAGGACGCTCTGCAGACGTTATACAGCTGTGTATTTTCATGCGAAAAATCACTGAATCCGTGGAAGAAAGCAAGACGCCCCCAGTGACTCCCTCCAACATTAAACACGGCTACATCCCTCAGCTGCTGCCTAACGCAGGGGCAGGAGAGTAAGTGCACTTAAAAGAGAGGGGAGTAGTGATCCATTTCTCAACCCCATCATCAGCCAGGCATATCCCCAGACCCTCATCCTAGATACAGCCACAAACACATGACTGGAGGTCAAGGATGAGAAGCAGGAGACACTCAGGCAGGCTTTTTACATATTTTTTTTATGCTTTTCAATCAGTTTTACAGCCTTTCCGGAAAAGAAACTGCCTGTACAATGTAATTGCCACTCTGGTTCAATCAAAAGGGGTTTTAGAGGCAAATGGTGCTACATCTCAACCTTACACTGCCATGCTGGATATTGCTTCATTATAGAATAAGTCACTGCATGGCTTCAAAGACGTGTTTCACCTCTCATTTGACTATTGCTCAAAATATGTGCAAAGGATCTATAAATAAACATGAATAGAGGGGAGAATGACTACAATCCCTGCAAAATAGTAGGATACTTTGAAGATGGAGCAGGCTGAGCATTTTTCTCTCACTGTTGGGTCTGTCCTTTTGCAGTCTGGGTGGGAAAAAAAGAATACTTGTGTGCAGACCACTGGTGACCAAATATTTGGTTTTCCAGAAAATTAGAGTGAAGCTGAGCTGTTGCATTAATTTCTCTAGTAATACTCCCCTGTAGGCTGCTCATAATCCTGTGAGATTGTTTTAGAAAAATGCTATAAAAATATCAGAATATGATGATGTTGCATACAGATACAGCCCAGCAACATAAAATCAAAATTTAAAAAATCTGAGCTCAGTGTCTTTTCCTCTGCAGGGACTGAAATAATTGCTTTAAACAAGTTAGAGAGAGAGCTTTCCTCCAGGCGGACAGCCCTGATGCTGTTTCTCTGTGTGACTGAGCAGAGCAGCACCATATGGACTTTGTCCTAGATGAGGGAAATGAGCCCCAACAGTAGAAATCCCAGTAGGACCATCCAAACCATTTGAGGCTAGTCTAGAAACGCAGTCATCAGCATCACGCATGTGTGCCCACTATCAGCATGCACACTCTGTCTCAGTGTCCCTTTCTCTGATTTTAGAATATTAGATAAAGCCATCTCACCGCAGGGATATGGCTTTTCAGCTTATTTTATTTTGCTCTGAGTCAATTTAAGTTGTATTAAAGGCAGCAAACTTAGCAGCACACAGTTCCCTACATATTAAAATTAAAAGGCAGCAAATTAACGTGAAAACATGCCAGTGATGATTTCAGACCGGATACTTACTTGTTCTAGGATGCAAATTTTTTCCTCTTCATTAAACTGCTTTGGTTGTAATTCCAGTATCCGTTAGCTGTCTTATTTCTGCCTCTACTGAGTGGATAACATGTCTCACAGCAACTCTTGTCCTCTCAGAAGCCAAAGAAGAGGTTGTTCTCTTGCGCTCTGCACTTAATTCTGCTCCGTCTAAGCGCGTCTCTCGATCTTAAAAGGACGGGACTAACAGCAGCCTCTACCTCGGTTAATTCCACAATCTGTGAGTTTGCTGGCTGAGGATGATACGCGTTACACCGGGATGATTCTCAACCTCCTCCTATTACCTCCACAAGACACTGCCAAGAAGCAGAGAGGACAGCGGTGCCTCTGAGCGGAGACTCACATTGTGCGCATCCCCGGGCTCTGCTCTCTTTGTGCGCAGGAAGAAGCGCCCACTGGTGATGCGTGAAAACACCCATCGCAGCACAGTAATGCGCCACCAGCCTATGGGCACCTGCCATTCCTCCGCTTAAGTGAGTGCACATTTGATCTCGGGATATTTATCGTAATGAAGAGCAGGGATCAAGTGGACATTTCCAGAAATATTTTGGTGAATCATAAGCTATTCGGTTTAAAAACAGAAGAAATAGGAGAACATTCTGAAAATGAACTAAAACTGGTTATTTATCACAATAATCAAACCGATGTTAGTCAGTAAACGTTTATATTATTATTATGTTTTGGTGGTAAATTGATGCAGTGATTTTACAGTGGATGTAGTGAATTGCGGCTTCTGCTGACCAACCGCTGCTGATCGATGAAAGAAGAGGGAGAGGATTAAAAAGTGATGTGCATCAGTGAAACGGACCAACAAGAGGTTTTCATACATCGAATCAAACAAATCAAGATCGTTATTAGATGTGGAATGAGCCTACATAGCCTACTGTATTTTTCAACCAGAGCCTTTATAGAGTGTGAGAGAATTTCATCCTGAAACATTATACTAGCTACAAAGTGAGGTAGAAGACCACACAGACTTTTCTGTAAATATGGTGTCACCTAATTGAAATTTCATTGTTTTCATGATGCAACCACCTGAAACACATACAGTGTTTTGGGGGACCTTTTGTGTTTTGGGAGCTCTTTGTAAATTCTGAAGAGTGGTTCTGCATCCAGTCACATGCTTATTATAAACACATGGATTAATATGGGATTCTTGTTACTATACTCATTTGTGGCCTTGATGGTCAAAATACAACAACATTACACAAAACACAACAACATTTCACAAAACACAACAACATTTCATAAAACACAACCACATTTCAGATTACGGAAAGCTCTTCTTGTTTGTGATTGGACCGAACCCAGGTCAATTCAGAGTTTATTCAATGTGGTGCTAGATTGGATCAACTGGAGAAACCGTTGCAGGGAGAAGTTGCTGTGGTGAGATCTGGCCCGTCTCTGCTCGACTCAAGCAGGCTGATGGCGTCGGCTGATGGCGTCGGCTGCGACTCAGCTTGTGAAGTCGCCAGTGGCTGGTGTTAAAACGTAAGGCACGTCACCTACTTCAACAGCCAATCAGGTCAATCAGCAGGTCATCTCAACCCGCTCGTTTTTTTTATGTTTTGGCCGTTTATCAATACTAGAAATGCAACTTTAGCAAGTAACTCACTATCACTATCCTCATTCATATTTTAAGACACTACAAATTAAGTCCAGCTACAAAAAAAGCCTGAGAAGCCAGCAGAATGGAAGTACAGACAGTCGTTGCTATGGAAACGAAACACCCACTGGCAAGTTTCAGAACGTTGCAGATCGGGGCATTGCAAGTAGTAGTAGTAGTAGTAGTAGTATAACACGTTACTTGGTTTGTGGTTGTAAATAGAACATTCAGCCATAATTCCATTTCCCCCCATTATAGCAATCCACAGACAGAAGGGAAATGACAGAGAAGAGAAGAGACAGTCAACAAGAGAGAGAGAGAGAGAGAGCTGCAAACCGTAAACAGCTGTTTCTACGCGCCCCCCTGCTGATTTTGAGTGAATATTGTGAATGCTCAGATTAATAAATGTAAATAAGTAATGCTTTGTTTGTCATGACAGTTTAGTTTAGTTTTAACAAGCTTGAGTCGAGACGGGCCAGATCACACTGCTGCAACTTCTCCCTGCAACGTTCTCAAACAGTTTCTCCGGTTGATCCAATCTAGCACCACATTGAATAAACTCTGAATTGACTTGGGTTCGGTCCAGTCACAAACAAGAAGAGTTGTCCCTCCCTTTCCGTAATCTGAAATGTGGTTGTGTTTTGTGAAATGTAATTGTGTTTTGACCTTCAGGGCCAGTGTACATTTGGGCTACTAGATTCTTGTTCCAGGCACATGGACACAAATGTTATGAAAAAATATGTCCTGTGACCTTAAAACTGTTATCGGGTCTTCTTTGTTTAAAGCTGCACTTGTCAATATTTTCACATTAACCGTGGATCAAACTGTTATGTGTAATGTGAAAGGAGTTGCTTGTAGTGACGAACCCACAGAGAATTGTCACCTGACTCTGTAGTTTCCTTCAGCTCTATGGTTGAGCACCTTTCAGCTCATTGTTTTGGTTTTTACGGCCACAACTTTGCTGTCTGGTTCACTCACCAGCAGGGGCGTAGTAGTGAGGGGAACAGTGGAACTAACTTCCCAGGGCCCTCTAGACCTGCTCTATATGAAAAAGTGCCCTGAGATAACTTTGTTATGATATGGCGCTATATAAATAAAACTGAATTGAACTGAAATTTAATTGTTTTAATCTATAATTTTGAAATTTTACATTATTAGCTATATAACTAAACTATTGCTATTGGCTGAATAAATTGTTTGACTGTCTATTTCTTGTATCTAAAACAATAAATTAACAACTGAACGCAACTTGCTAGCAGGGTTTCAGAATAGTTTAATATAGGTATGTAACACAAACTAGCTTGCTAATATTATAATAGATAGCTTGCTGATAAATGAAGCAGCTTTACCTTAAGTTTTAGAACCTTTTTGTACCTACCTTTTTTGTGTATATATAGGGATTGTGTTTTTATTATGCTACTACATTGCAACAGACTAGGTGTAGGAAAGCCCAGCAGTGACTCCTAGTGGACCAAAACAGAAGTGGCACATTCAGAGTGCCTGCTAGCTCACTCAGTCACAGCGGCACCATGAGGAGTGGATAGAGTGGACAATTCCATGTGGACTATTTTGTTGTTGTGCGTTAATCAGACTATGTAAGGACTGATTATTTACCTGTTCAAGACATCTCCTGTTCGAATTTTAAGTTCAATGTTAAGTTCACTGTTGAGATTTTGTCGTGTTTTAGCCATTTGTGGTGTAAACTGACATGATTCAGCAGCTAATTAGCCGACCCACTGCCATGATTCTGCAATTTATCAGTTCAGATGTTGTTTAAACATGCATATTTTAACATTATTCAACTCTATGTTTATTGTGTGTGACTGGTTAATGCATTTGGAATAAAGAATGTGTTTTTGCTATATTGAATCACCCATTGCATACTGTTACTAGTATGCATCATATAAATCTCTAATTTCTTAGTTATTCTTATGTTCTCTATAGAAATGATAGTTTTTGCTTAATTTAACTCATGTTTCAAGTCAAGTCAATTTTATTAATATAGCCCAATATCACAAATCACAAATTTGCCTCATTAAGACCGTATGGATAACCCTAATAACCCCCACCTATGCATGTGTTTACCTGCAACAGATCCTCATACCTAAACGACAGAATAGTTACTTACGTAACTTAACTTACACCTAACTTACAGGACACAAACAGTGGTCTCCTAGGGGAAAGTCCTGTGTTTGACCCATCAATCCACCCCGGCCTCCTCCGTAACTACCTCACCTGCCTTCCCCCTTTGCTCCTGTCATATTACTATGGCCACTAGAGGTCGCCGCTTAACAATTAACATAAATATGGGTCGTAATAAGCTGCTTGCACATCATCACATACAGTAGGTTGCTTACTTAATCCACCATGATATGTCGTGTATATCCTTGATTTATAGCCGTAAGAAAGTGAACAAGACTTTTCACCATCAATACAGTAATATCTGAGCGCTGCTTTTGATACAGTTGATCACACAATTTTTTTAAATAGACTGAGGAATCAAATTGGACTGTTGGGTACTGTTTTTAACTGGTTTCCCTCTTATCTTTCTGGCAGAGTTCTTTGTTACGATTGACGATAACTTCTCCAAAACCTCCAAAATAACATGTGGGGTTCCCCAAGGATCGATTTTAGGGCCACTTCTTTTTAATCTTTATATGTTACCCTTCGGTGATGTCATCCGGAGACACGGCATCTCTTTCCATAGTTATGCCGATGATACACAACTTTATGTGGCCGTGTCTCCTGATGACACAGGACCAATTGATTCCCTTTTTAAATGTATTTTAGATGTTAATGTCTAGATGTCACAAAACTTTTTACTGCTCAACCGGGATAAAACTGAAATTTTAGTCGTAGGTTCTAAAGCTCAGACAGAAACTGGTCGCAACATTAAATTCCCTTGGACTTACCCCAAGCAAACAAGCAAGAAACCTTGGTGTGGTTTATGATTCAGATCTTAACTTTAAGGCTCATACAGTGCATCCAGAAAGTATTC
>LKNJ01003983.1:0-60919 GCA_002120245.1 Maccullochella peelii
GTCGGGCCTCTGTCAGGCCTCTGTCTGGCCTCTGCCGGACCTCTGTCGGACCTCCTGCTGTGCTGCTTCACCTGGTGGAAGCTAACCGACATCCTGCAGTGTGCCTGGAGGTCCAGCCCAGGAGTTTAGTGTGGTGTCTGAGGTTCAGAAGGGGTCGTGTCAAGGGTGCAGGTCCTGTTGACCCTGGGGGTGCTCCGGGCTGAGAGCTGGCCTTTCTTCCCTCTTGGACCAGCTGACCCCCCCCCCGGTGAGCAGCCAGCCCCTCGCGTCACTCATCCTGCCCCAAGGAGCCAAGCTGAAACAGGAGAGGAGGAAGAGCCAGCGGGTCGACTCTGAACCAGGAGACTTCAGCTGGACTACATGACCAATAATCTATATGGTGCAGTATGATCAGTTAAACTGGGCTGTAACCTCATCGGTTGGTTGGTTGAACATCTGGTCAGATAGCTTTGGCTCTTTCAGACAATGTATTAAAAATTGTAATATGAGTAAATATATGTTGATACGATATTCATACACTGTTAATGAGTTGAGGTCAAAGTTCATATTTATGATTTATTGGTGTGTTTCAAAGTTCTGTTTCCCCCTGAACTGAAAAATCAGGGGATCACCGTAGTCGCTAGGATTCATCCTCTGGGAACCATGAAGCTCTGTGTCACATTTTGTGCCAATCTATCAAGTAGATGTTCAGATAGACCGGCTTCCCGCTCACAGTCCTTTTATAAAGGAGGCGGCGGACGATGGCACGCGTTCGACCCGCGTTGGACACAACTGTTGGCACGTTTGGCTCTCGGGGCCGCAGCAGCTTCTGTCCACAGGCACAGAAGAGAAAACGAAGCCGTCTCTCGGCTCCGTACGCCGCCTCTCATTTTGAATTCCTGTCTCTCATCACATGACCCGGCTTATAGATGCGTCCCTGCTCTGGGCTCATGTCGGGCCTCATGTCTTCATGCTTCAGACAGAACAGCTGGTGCACTAAACAGAACAAAAACAGATCGTCTGACGCCTGCAGGGAAACAAAGACTCCCCCAAAACTGCACGCTGCTCACGATCTGATATTTACTGTTTTATGAATGAGTTCATCCAATCCTGAAGTCATGAAACAGCTCAATTAATCATTTATACTCATACCTTCCTGAACAGGTTTGATCTTGACATGTTAACAGTTACAACGAAGACGTGATATTCATCTTATTGTCAGTTGAATATCACGTCACCATACAGACACTGAAGCATTTTACTGCTGTTTAAAGCTTCAGTAATAAAGACATGTGTAGTATCATATTAACACAGGACACTAACTGAACATGTTTTTGTGATTTCAGCATGTTTCATCTGGTCCGTGTGAAGCTGCCAGTTTGAATTATAGTGCTGCTTTGTAGTCTAATTTATTCCTCTGTTTAACGCAGTTTGCAGGATAATAATCAAAAGTATCACTTAAATATACATTTTATGATAGCTTAGATCTTATAGAGTCATGTAGTTGTTTTTTTAAAAAGAGCATCAAGCAGAAGCAGAGATATCGTCTTTTTTATTCCACACATTCTTCTTTCCTGTCAAAACCTGCCGCCTACATTACCCACAATGCAACTCAACCGCCAACAGTTCAGTCTGAGATTGGGGTGTGTAATCCTAGCTAGCGGCTAATGTAGCCTGGAGCAGAGCTGAGCAGCGGGCTGGTCAGCTCATTTCTTTCTAACTCCACACCAACAGATTGTTTTCAGTTTCTAACTTGTAGTCTTCAGCCCCGACCTACGCTGACTCAAGTGACATCACTTGAGTACATTCATCGGACTTCACACAGATCCCTCTGCAGACACTGAAGGCTTTACCTTTTCCACATGTGCAGCAGAACTCCCCAACATCTGGAAACACACTTTGATGCGTAGAGTTTCTTTTTAATATGCTCTAATTAATAATCACATGTTCCCTGAATATCTCTTCTTGCTATAAAACATTGAATCACATGAGATTGAACTAATTTAAGAAGAGATGTGTCTGGATGTTAAAATTAAAAGAACTAAACGGAGTCGTGGAGAAGTCCAACATCTGGGACCTCTAAGTTACTAAGTTTTATTTTGGGAAAACCAGATGAAGATGAACAATGAACAAACATGGCTGCTCCATGTTCACCGAGCTCACGTGAATAACTTTAATATCACTTCTCATTGTCGATTGTAAATGAACACACTGAACCGCTCGTCATATGATCATTTTTAATACCTGTACAGGTTGTCGGGGTTATCTCTGACTTACTGAAAGCAGCAGCAGCTTCAGTCCTCCGTCACTGTCACGCAGGATGCGTTCAGGCGCAACACTGCACTGTAGGTCACCTGCGTTATGGCAGTGTTCAGAGCTCAATACATGCAATCACTGTCTTGCTTAATTCGTGTAAATCTGATCAGTCTGTGTTTCTTCAGCCAGTACAGATATCAGCTGTATGACAGCTCAGACTCACCAGGAGCTCCACTGCTTCCTGTTATATTCCTCCAGTTTCTCCCCTTTTCGCTCTCGTCTGTGTACGTTCATCATGTGGAATCAAACTGCTTCAGGAACAACACTTTGAACTCTTTCTGACATGTCTTTGTGTTTCCCTGAGAGAACTCCCATCTGCTTGCATCCACTTGCACCTTCCCTTTGACTTTGTATGCACCTTAAGAAAACTGAAAGTGGCTTAAAATACGAATCCTGCTTCCTAAATGTTTCCTACATTCCTACTAAGAGCCAGGAGAAATAATTTGATCAGAGCTCATCTGTTATGATCCGTTAGTCTTTGTTTGGTTTCCTGTTTTATTTTGAAGTCTTGTCTTTCTTGTTTCCAGTGTGTTCCTGCCCTCGTGTCTCCCCTAGTCTTGATTGTTCATTGTTGTGATTGGCCTCACCTGCTTTCTTTTGCACACCTGCCCCTGATTCCCCCGTCAGTCTCTTCCCTACTTATACCGATCCTTTTCCTTTGTTCCCTCTTGGTTCATTGTCCTGTGTTGGATGTGGTCCTTGTGTATAATTTCTATGTTCTTGTGTTGGATGTATTTCTTGTGCTCCTGCTGTTTCCCGAACCTGGACTTAGCTGCTTGTTTGTTTGCCTTCCTGCACCTACAAGTAAGAGTTTAATAAATCTTTGAACTTCTTCAGTCTTTGTGCCTCCCACTACACGTAATCATAATGATCGTAACCTCATCGAATCCAGGTATTTTGCAAACCGGCAATCGAAACCCAACCGTAGTTAAAGGTCGTCCTTATGACAAGACTCTTCTTACTTCTTCTTTACTCCCATTCATTCATGTGTAAACTGTAACTATTCTTGATATGACTTTATCTTTTTAATGACTGATAGTATAATGACACAGAACCATTATCACCCTAAATATGTCAACCATTCCACCAACTTACCGCCAGTTGCTGTATCAACAAGATCCTACGTGTACAACTGACCTGCTGGATCAAAATCTGTTTTGTCTCATTTCAGAGGTCTGACCTGATCAGTGAGCAGGGCCTGTGGAGGCTCACAGCTGTCAAACAGATCAGCAGGACTCCTCTTTGCGCCGCACCAACAGCTGTCTATTAAGAATCCTCCGGATCGTCATCAGCGGCAAACTCCTCAGCTCACAACTCGCCTCATTGCCGCCCTTAATGGAGGGAAGACAGAGACAAGGTAAATACAATTACTGATCAGAGCGCGGGACACCCGAGCCTGCGGCAGTGCGCCGTTTCACAGCCGGTACCTGACACCAGAGTCTGCCTCGTTACAGGGACCATAACCCCGTCACAGCACTGCTCCTGCTTTCATGAGCGCTCGTTGTAAACTTCATCGGACGAACAAACTCGGGCCGTTTGAAGGATGTTGTTGCTCTCTGAAATGGGAGGAAAGTAAATCCGAGTTTGGCGCTGAGGCCCGGTGAGACCCCCTGGGTGCCTTTTGTGCCAGACGCTGTGATTACCCAGAAAGCCTCTGGAATGCCCCCTTCCTCATTAAAGAGACAAATATAGCGCGGTGTGGTCCAGTGAGGGATGGAGGGTAAATGGATGCCGCAGTGTTATGCGGCAGAAATCAAACAATGATGAATGATGATGCTTAGAGAAGGGGGGGGGGTTTAAAAACCGGACTATTTCCAGCGATGGCAGAAACGCATTCTTTACACATGTGAGGCGTTTGGTGTCTGTAGGTAATCAGACCACTGTGATGGAGGAAAATCCAGCTTCAGGTCTGTTTGTCCAGCCTGAGGAAGATACTGTGTGTTACAGCCACTTGTACAGTTTTTAAAGGTGGAGTAGGCAGTATGTTTTTGGCGTCTTTGGGCAAAAAAAATCCATAACTGTTCAGCATATTGTAATTCAAGTGTCTGAGAGAAAACCTCTACTTCTGCCCTCCTCTTGGCTGTTTCCAGGCTTCAGAAAACCTATCCCGTGACGGGAGACTTTGGCCAATCACAGGTTATTTCAGAGAGACGGTGCGTTCGTATTGGCTGAGCTACAAATGCAGATGCGCGTCCCTTCAGACGGTGAAAGTGGAAAATCCTGCAACTTGTGAAGAAAGTCCAGCACCTCCTTTGCCTACAGTGGCGTATAGAACAAACAACACGTCCCGGCTCCACACGGAGCTTCGGGCTCATTATGTTCGATGTCATGGCGCTCGTATCGATGTGGCAAAGAGGCGTGATGACAAACAGTGGGGAATAACCTGAGGGGGGGGCGGTGGCGTGTGTGCGGTGTACTAGCCTCTCATCCCGCTGCTGGACGGCGTTGCAGCTGCCACAGAAGCCTGGGGCGCTCTGCTCTGGAGGGGCGTCTTTGAAAAGACAAGTCGCAGTGGGAGGGACCGCGGTCTCGGTGAGGCTCAAACCGTGCAGAGTTAACACTATGAGGGATAAGGTTTCGCAGGGTTTTGTATTGGTGGCACAGATTTTGCCTCCCCCAGCTTTAATATCAAAGTAAAAAATGTGAAGTGTCTTGTCAGCCAATTGGCAGACATTGAAAAGTTGAGTTGCGTATCTGATTCTGCTGCATCGATTTTGAACCTTTTTTTTTTTTTTTAAACCATGGATAACATTCAAAGACAATGTTTGTTTTATTTCTTATTTCTACTACGGTAAAGATTGTGGTTATAAAAAAGAGCAAACATTAAGGCCTTTACACACTAATTCACACATCAATATATATATTTTTTTCAAACAGTTTTTGTGATCAGTACTTTTACACAGAACACAAATATTATTATATTAGTAAGTGTACGATGATTGGTCAAACACATGAACCAACGCAGCACCGGCAACCACCATCTTTAAAAACCCGTGTAACGGTAGCCTTAAAACACACGGACAAATGGAGCGACAGTGAAGTCCAGGCTTTATTGAGCGTATATGCGACGGGGGAAATACAACACGACTTTGACTCGTCAAGCAAAATATAAAAATCTTGTGAGTTACGTTGCTATACCAACCGCTGGCCGGCTTACGTCACTTCAGCGTTCCTATTAGCAGTGCTAATGCAGACAGATAAAAAGCCCTTGAAGGTTTGTAGTTCTCGGGGAGCTCTAGTTCCTCTCAGGAGTCCCCAGAACTCATTTCTTCCTTAAATCCAGGGCTCCGACCAGGTCGCTAAAGCTAATAGCTAATTCTGACTCTGAGCTAACTGGGAGATTTCCTTCTTCAGATGATGAACATTTTCCACTTTTTTAAAGTAATGATATTGTAATGCTAATAATAAATAGATTTGTTTTTGTTGCATTTCAACACAGATTCAGATTCAAAAGTGTCAAAGTAAATGGGTAAGAGTATGACTTTAATTTTCCAATCTAATGGTTTAATGAATGTGAGTTTATAGAGCGATGAGGTTGTATTTTTTTTATGCAGCGAGCAGGTTGTTTTCGACGGGTTGTGCTGGACGCTGCGTTGATCTTCAGACGTCTCCTGTTTCTCCACATGGTGGGAATAGTGACGATGACCCAGATATCTGACTGACTGAACATCACCACTGAAACCTGCTGCTGCTGTTAAACTCACACTTCTCTCTGCCCAGAACAGATAACATATCAACACGTCTGTTAGATCTGTTTCACTAATCTCGGTCGTTTGTGTTATCCGTCAACAACGACGGAACATTGTGCATGTACGATCATTTATTTTCCATGTACTGAAATTGTATGGAAACGGCTTCATTACAGAAAATCAATTCTGGATCTGCTAGAAATGACTGCGGTTACACGGACAATATTTCTTCAAACTGATTGAAATAAGTGTGATTAGAGATTCAAACTTTATTGACATGCGCACAGTGGCTCCGCCTGCTGTGAAGCGTCTAATCTGCCGGAAATATAACAGAAGAAGTTTTGGGTTTTCTTTTTCCTCTTCATTCATCTTTTCAAACACTTGAACAACTCGTTGTTTGGAGCCTTTTCGATCCATCGAGGCGTTCAACAATCCTTAAATATTTTAAGTTGTTTCAGCCACAGAGCAGCTTGGTTTCTGTCCCTCACCCAATGCCCCCCCCCAATTAGGTGGGTCTATTTACAAATTCTGCATTTTTGTAGTGTACCCTTTTTTTGTTTTAATTTGAATGAATCATGTCTTAAAATATATACATTTTTCCAATTTTAATCAGGTTTATATTATAAATAATAACCATCTATCTATAGATATCTATCGATCGATGTACTTGTTCGTCCTCTTACTCTGATTTGTCAGCATGTTTGAAAAACTGTGGGTAACAATTATTTTTCGATTAATCATTCTGTGATTTTTTTTTTTTTTTTTTTAAATCAATTAATGGCTTAATTGTTTAGTTTAGTTTAAAAGTGTCAAAAAATCGTGACAAAAGCTTTTCTCAGGGTCCAAGGCGACATCTTTAAACTGATCAACCGTCCAAAACCCCAAAGAGATTCAGTTTACAATGATACAAAAGCATCACATCACATTTAAGAAGCAGACACAAATAAACTGATCAATCAACTGATGGTTTCAGCACTAGAAAAGTACATTAATCCATTTTATTTGATCCCATCTTTTAAAACGATCGTCATTGTTTATATATTCACATATTCATACAGGAGTTCCACATGATGTTCACTTTTACCACAAAAACAACAGAAACTACATGAAAGACAAATTAAATGAGGAGCACAAAACAAGAAGCTCATAATCCGGTGAGGTTACTAGTTGTTTAAAAGATTTATTCTGTGTATCTTTGTTGGGGGTAAACTATAATTTAACACACAGGTAGCAGTAAACACTCTGCTGGTTGTGTGTTACACAGCAGTTAACGTTGTGATGAGCTGTAATCCCTCACAGACTAATGGGCCTCAGATTACACTGACTGTGTGTGTGTGTGTGTGTGTGTGTGTGGTCATGAAGTGGCCGGCCTCTCTGTGTGGTCCGTCACCCTTTAACCTGCAGGCCTGAGGATCCTCCACAGTCTGAGTCAACACGCTGCTGCTGCTGCCGCTCTTCACTCTTTAAACATCCACGTTCACCTTTTAGCTCGCCGTCACCGCAGGAAGCGGCAGAGTGACGTTTCTTAGAGAGTCGACGCGGTTTTTGTGGCCACAGTCCTCTCGGCAGCACTGGAAGATGTACTCAGATCTTTTACTTACAGTAAGTAAAAGCAACAAGCATCAAAAGATACTTAATATGTAAAAGTACTCCTTATGCAGAATGACCCATTTCAGAATTGGATTATTGATGCATTAATGTGTTCATCACTTTAATGTTGCAGCTGGTGAAGGTGGAGCTCAGTCACACTTTATTTATACAGCACCTGTCACACAGACCAGCAGCCCAACGTGCTTCACATAGCAAGATTTAAACGACACGGACAGAAAATCAAACAGAAATAGACAATAGATACAATATTTGCAAGACTGAAAATTACAACAATAAAATGTTGAAACTAAATAAAATAAACACCAGGGATTAAAACTTAGAAACTAAGGCTATAACATTATTCCAAATTAAAAGCCAGATTAAAAAGATAGGTCTTTAATTTCCTTTTTAAAAATACAGAGAGAGCTCGCCCCTCTGATATCCAGAGGCTGTCAGTCCAGCTCCAAGTGAACTCACAGGACTGATTCTGTAGACGACATGTGATCTTAGCGTGATGACTCTCTGTTGCTTCTTTGCACCAGACCAGCTCTGGTTCTTGAACTGGTTCTGTTCAGGACTCTTGGAACCTCGGTGCTCTCTTAGAGAACCGGCCCGCGTTTCCACCAGTTTTGAGTGGGACCACTGTGATCAAGGATGCGTCGTCAACGGCGGGCATTGCACAGTGGAAGTAAACAGTAGGAGCAAGATGGCGGATCGCTTTGATTACCTGCAACCTTTTGTTCTGTTATTACAGATGTTTGTTTTTGGACGAACTGTTAATGATAAGAAGACGTAGAAGACTGTTACCATAGAAACCAGAGACCACTGTTGCCTTCTCCATCCTCTCTTTCCCACCTGTAGAATAGGACACGCCCACTGATGACGTCACGGTTCGCAAGGAAAACCTGCTATTTTTGGGTTCCAGCTGGAAACCAACTTTTCACGTTCAGTAAAAAGTTCAATGACGTTTTCTGCCCAAATATCCGATCTTGCGATACAACATCAGCTCATGACAACTGCAGCATTACTAAACTTTTTTTATGTTTAGGCTCATATTCGTAAATGTACTGAGCAGCTCTAGTTGCCTGAACCTTACCACACACGACTCAGAGACCAGAGACCGGGATGTGAACCCCCGGTCTCTGGTGTCAAAAGTCTTGCAGTCTTTGAGCCCACCGTCCACCCGACCACGTAACTGACGTAACTGGGAAAACAATTTAGTAACGTATAAAGGTAATTTCTGGGAGATAGGGTTGAGGTGTCCGGTCTGGTCTGGTCCCTGCACACTGATTGTCCCCCCTCCTGCTCGGCCCTGCAGGACATCAGCAGACCTCAGCTAAGATCACAGCAGCTCCGTGTTTACCTTCATCACCGGCCGTTTGATTCCCTGCGTCCTCTCAGGCTTCCAGCTGAGCTCCTGGGGGGTGGGGGGGCACAACGGCCCGGCGGCTCTGACAGGACCAGCAGCTGAGAACAACCCAAACACAGACGCAGATTCAGGCCCACAGCAGTGCCGAGGCTGGACCGTCAGAGGTGTCCTGTCCTCTCCGTCCTGGTGGTCCACACACTTTGTTACATTCTTGTTCTGTACAAATGGTGAAGTATCTGTCGAACAGCGACGCCTCCGCGGCGCCTTTTGATCAGCCGAGCGTCGACAGTTGGACGAAACATTCCTGAAGTGGTTAGAAAAACTTTTTGTCCACCAGGCTTCCCAGAGATGTCTGGGCCGGAAGAGGACGGCTGGGAATCTGCAAGAAATGTCACTTTAAAACACTTCATATATATTCCGGCACTCATTTCTAGAAAATTCCAGAATAAAAAGAAAAACTTAAGTGTCAAGTGGGATTATTTCAGCCCAACTGGCAGCACTGCTTCTTGATTTATCCAAAATAAGTCTTGAAAACTGAATATCACTCTAAATGAATAAAAAGATGGACGTGTTTAGCAGTGCTGATAACAATCATTATCATTTCAAATGAGGATTATACTTTAAGTATTTGAATAATCATTTATAAAATGGGATATGAGATATCGTCACAGTTTATTAGAGCTCAGCATGATTTTGTCTGCGGAACAACCAAATAAACAGATGTTTGACAAAAATAATCAATGATTAAACACTTATTAAAACTGAACTAATAATCGACGAATTATATCAGAAATGTGATAACAGGGAAAGTCTACTGTGAGGTGAGATGAGTAACTGTGCTGATAAAGCACCTGATTTTACATGTTTATCACACATGTGGCTTGTGGATAAATTCACATAAAGTAGACACACGTGAATTTTCAGACAATAAATGTTTAAAAAAACACATTTTTACATAAAGGCTCATGTTGTTTTCGGACATTTCACACAATGGAAATATATTTGACATGTGAATATGATAATGATATGAATATGACAGCATTTACTCATTTCTATTGAAAGTTTTAGAGCAACATGTTCCTGTTTTAGCGTTACGTCGTGCTCCGTGAAGAGACGTGAAATTATTTTTTATGACAGAACAAGTCAGTGTGGATTCGCCTACTTTTCTGTATTATTAAATGTGTGTGTTTCTGATTGGATGGCAGGTGTCTGTTAAAGTCATGTATGCAGACACCTCAACTATACCTCTAGTCAACATCAGAGCTCACGGTATATTAAACTGCAGGTAAACATGGCAACAGTACTGACGCTTCAGGCTCCGTTAGCAGTGAACTGACTACGAACACAACTTTAAAACATTTAAAACTCAGCTTCCCTTTGTGTCTGTTAAAAAATAACTTGATTAAAGAAAAAAAAAAACTAGAGAAAGTGTCTTAGTAATGTTCCTCGTCACAGGCAAGGCAACTTTATTTTACAGCACGGTTCATACACCGGGGCAATTAACAGCAAAGGCAAAAAGATTTACATTTTAAAAGTGCAAAATTACAGACAGGCGTTACAAGAGATAGAAAGTTTAGAAGTGAACTAGTTCAGTTTAAATCAAGTGAAAATAAAAAGATAAAAGAACACAGCAAATACTCCCCACATTTAGATTAATTAAATTATAAACTATTTAAAAAGCTAAGATAAGAAGATACGTTTTTAGTCGTTACTGGGTAGAGCAGGCCGTGTAAAACAGTTTAATATCATCTGGGAGGTTGTTCCAGGTCGGTTTGTGTGTGGAGGGATGATACTGATGATAAGATATTGATATTATCGTCCAACACGTCGTGTTGTGTTGAGATCTGTTGGCTGAGAAGATCCACGTCATATTTCCGGCTCATCGCATCGGTCAGTAAGCTTTGTGTCCTGAATGGAAACATCTGTATTCATCCTGTTTCTCAGGTCTTTCCTTCAGTTTGTCGAAGCGCAGCGTCGTGTTTCCTCTGCTGATGTCTGACAGGAGTCAAACTGTCTAACTGCCTCTGAATTGCAGCAATCAGGACTCATCACACCTCCAAAACCTCCCAGGATGCTTTCCTGTCTGACGCTTCGACATCACATTGGTCATTTCCATCCGCAGGAAGCGTCAGTGTGCCCACCGTTTTATTGATATTCACTGGAATATAAAATAAAGTTCTCAGAGTTTAATGCTGATGATCGTAAAATCACCGGGGTTAAATTTAAGGGCCTAAAATGTAAAATGTGATCATCTGCAGGCCGACGTGTTCCTCTCATCGCTCAGTCAGCAGAGCTGTTTATAATCTTTTACACGGCTGAAGAATGTCCTCAGTCATGGAAACCGAACCCGGGTCTGATCCAGCTCCTGACATCCTCCAGCTTCCTGCCTCCTTCTTCTTCTTCTTCTTCTTCTTCTTCTTCTTCTTCCTCCGTCAGCGTGGAGCGTGGCTGTGACAAAAGCAGAGGAATGCTGGCGTTGCCTGCAGTAAAGAGCCGTCTAGCCTCGGCCTCGGCCTCGGCGCTGTAACCGTAGCACGCTGGCCATAAACGCTGAGCGGCGAGGGCGAGGGAGGCCCCCAGGAACGAACAGCGATCGGGTTTCAGCATGTGCACCATGAAGAATTCTACATCCCGAGGCTCGCAAACGGAGACACAAACTGCTGTTAACAGCAAATAAACCAGCAGCAGAAGGAATGAGCAGGAATCTGGAAAACCTTCTGAAAATGAAGTGACTGAATCTTTCTGGGAGGAGACTACACCTGCAGTGATGGATTCAATGATAATCCAAACTGTGATTATATAAGTGGTAAGAGTGCACTCTGGGAAATATACCAGTACACTTATTTCTTCCATCAGGCAGACGGGCGAATCCACAAAGAATAGATTGCGGCCGCTGACAGCACCATGAATTGTGCATCACTGCAACCGCTATCTGCCCCGTCTCGAGGTCCGATTCACAAAAGATATTGCGCTGTTTGCTTGGCGGCGCACTTCGGGGTGCTTATCACTCTTTGTGGGAGCTTTGAGAATTACACCGTTTCTTTTTGTCTTGTTTGTGCAGGTTTAGCGGACGCAAAAGCCACGCAATCCTTTTGTGAATTCGCCCGTGAATGTCTTTCCAACCTCACTGACGGCCAAGACGTTTGTCCAGAGAGTTGCTTGTATGAACCTCTTGCTAACGTTACATGCTAACGTTACGTGCTAACGCAGCAGAGGCAAACTACAGCTCCAAACTCTCCCACCGGCAAAAGTTGATTTCTGTTTTTATATGTCTTGATGAGTCGATGTTTTCTAGTTTTGGAGTGAACGTGACGTTGTACAAGACAATGTCACGGATTGTTTTCTTGTTTTGCTCTGGAGGACAGAATTGCTCAATTTTATGTGGAAAAAGTCAAAGAACTGCTGATGCAATAAACACCAGAATCAACTGATAGTATAATAAAGTGACTGTAGGCTATGTGTGATTCAGTGTGGCGTTATGCTGTAATTACCACTTGTGGCCGCTGTTTAGCAGACAATACAAAGGTTATCACAGGTCACTGCGTGCTTTTGAGGGATTATACAGTGAGTAGCACATTTAATTCACTACTTTACATATTCTGACCCAAATGTTCCAGATATAGTTTGTATTGTTCCTTGATAAGTGTGATATAACCACAGTTGTGTGAAGATGTTCTGTACAGTGAAAGCTGATATGACTCGACCCTCAGGAACTGTAACGCTGCATTACTCTGGTTTTAACCTGTGACTGCTGTCCAGAGAGGAAACTTCCCTCCCCGATGAGCTCATCAGTCTTCTGAAGAACAACGAGGATATTTTCCACTGGCAGACTCGCCAGAACCGACGCTCAAACACACTCTGTTCCTCTGGATTTTTTGGGGGGGTTTTTTCAGGCTGCCATTAGCTTCTTGGCACACGGTTCACTCTGCGTTATGGAGTTTGTCCCTATCAGCACCTGCCTGCCTGCCAAAATCTGCCCTCGGGCCCCTCGGCGGCCAAACAAAGGTCTTTAAGTAGCGGAGGGTCGAAGCAGGACGGACACATGAAAGTTCGAGAGCGCTGGTGGCTCTCAGAGAGACGAAACACGAGCTCCTGTTTTTCCAAAACAAAATTATGGAAAAAAAAATTGATGTGATGAGGCCCTGTGTGTGTGTCTGTGTGTGTCTGTGTGTGTCTGTGTGTCTGTGTGTCTGTGTGTCTGTATGTGTGTGTGTGTGTCTGTGTGTCTGTATGTGTGTGTGTGTGTCTGTGTGTGTCTGTGTGTGTGTGTGTGTCTGTGTGTGTCTGTGTGTCTGTGTGTGTCTGTATGTGTGTGTGTGTGTCTGTGTGTCTGTATGTGTGTGTCTGTGTCTGTGTGTGTGTGTGTGTCTGTGTGTGTCTGTGTGTGTCTGTGTGTGTCTGTGTGTCTGTGTGTGTGTGTGTGTATGGCAGAGGAAGTCAAACCAGTTGGCTGTCAGCTCCATTTGGCTCCTGTCACACTCTCTCCATTTCTCATAGAGAGCCATAAGGAAGGCCTCAGCATGACAAGTTCNACACACACACACACACAGACACACACACACACACACACACACACACACACACCCCTCCTCACCCCCTCACCCCCTCCTCACTCCCCTGAGCCCTCATTTAAACCCATTTAAACCCTCCGATATGACTGGGATCAAGTGTCCTGTGCAGCTCGACAGGCAGAGCAAGGCACTCTGACTGCTGAGGTCGAGGGTTTGATTCCCCCCGGGGCTGCAGATATCTGCACTTAAACCAGGCCTACTGCAAGGTGCTTCACACAGGAAATGCCAGACGATATGTACTGTAGCAGCACATCTTGTGTTACAGGATGTAACAAAGAATGTTCCTTCTGATTTTTAAGCACATTCAAAGAAAATGAAAAGTTTGCAAACGTGTTCTAAGTCCAGTATGAGCTGTCTTTATTACAGACCGCCTTTATTTTGAGTCCACAGCCATGCTAGCAGCTCTGTGAGGCTGTGGTGCAGTAAGCTAAATGCTAATGTCAGTATGCTAACATGCTGATAAAAAGGCATCACGTTTACCCTGTTCACCATCTTAGCTTAGCGTGTTAGCATGCTGACATTTGCTAATTAGCGCCAGTGGTGATAGTGGCGTCAGATGAGAAGTCAGAGGATCACCAAAGTCAGCAGGAGACATCGTTTGGGAACCACGAATGTCTGTAAATTATTTCATGGCAATCCGTCCAGTAGTTGTTGAGATATTTCACTAAAAGGCGAACTTGTCAACCTCATGGTGGTGCTAGAGGAAAAGTGTGAGGATCTCGATAGTCAGCAGGATTTCTCCTCTCAGCATCATGAATGTCTGTAAAAAAAATTGTGGCGATCAATCTGATAGTTATATTTCAGTCCTGGAATATCCTGACGCAAAGCAAAGGATGCATTAAACAGTGGATGAGGTGTGAAAACGTGGCAAAGCAAGGCCGCTTTATTTATACAGCACATTTTAAACATAGAGGCAATTCAAAGTGGCGGCCCATTTAAAAATAAAAAAACGATGTGTTAGTGGAGACGTGTTGTTTCAGGTACAGGTGAGAAGATAAATACAATCCAGGAAGTCTGAATATCAAGTTTCAACGTGATCTAACAGAAATGTTGCCCAGCGACATCAAATTTATGCTGGAAAAGTCGTGTGCCAACACATTTGCCTCATTGAAATGAATGAGAGAGTTTCACGCAATGATTTTATGTCGACTAACTGCCTGCACACATGAAAACAACCTAAATGTTATCTTGATGCAACTCTTGATGACTTTTTAAAATTGGGATCATTCACAGAGTAATTTGTGACGTATGTGAAGCTCAAAAAAGTTTCCTCTTACAGTTGTTGTTTTTTTTTTTTGTAATAAATGTGTGAAAAAGTAACAGCAAAGACGACAACGCAGGAAGGAAATCACACGGTCTCTTCTGCTCATCATAAAAATTAGGAGGCGGTCCAAACACAAGGTGCCAAAATGCAGCCGCAGCAGAACATACAGAAGCAAGCTAATATGCTACATGTTAGCATGATACAATAACGTGCTCAATATTAAGGTTTCAGTGCTGTAACCTGACATGTAAAAGGCCCCTCAGCCCGACTATATAGGAGCAAGTTCTGAAACTTAAAGAGATGCTTTTAGCGTCATTTTGCATCACTTTTTGGTCATTTTTGGTGTCTTTGTAGTCATCTTGTGTCTGTTTGTGGTTGTTTTACATCTCTGGAGTCATCTGGCATCTCTTTGTGGTAATTTTGTGTTTATTTTGGTGACATTTTGCAGGTGAAGCCCAGGGGCCCTATGGCCCTGTGCCCGACAGGCCTGTAATTAATTTGTGACCTTAATACTGAACACATTTTTATCAATTCAAGCTTTTTAGAAAAAAAAAATATTAAAGAGTGCGTCTGCTTTTTTTTTTTTTCAGATTTCAGTTCATTGATACTTTCAACTGTTTATATCATTAAAATGTTTGAGTTTCAGCCTCATAAAGCTCCACCTGCTGCAGTCAGTGCCCGCCGCTCTGCTCTCTGGCCAGCTGAATACCTCAAATGTTCTGTAATGGTGTTTCAGGCTCTTAATCAGCCTCAGAAAAACCGCAGTGAGAGCTTTTCTTTTCCCCGGGTCAGTGGATTTAGACAAACCGCAGGATATAATCCCATTTTCCACTCACAGACGAAGCTGTGAACCCGGCAAATTTTGCCCTCTAAGTAGTGGAGGCGCCGTCCTGCCCCTCTGCAGCCCGGCACTCAGCCAGGGCAGGGTGGGGGGTCCCCGGCTCGAACCAACCAGGAACAGCAGGAACAGACCCATCAGACTATCTGAGAGAGAGAGAGAGCAGTGTGGGTTCCAAATGATGAAAGAGAAGAAGAAGCTGTGAGAACCGGCCCGACTGCTGGAATACAGAACGTTTTTGGAATATTTGGGCAACTTTCTACCTTCAAGAACCCAGAATCCCCCATAAGTCTCTAATAGATTGTAGCTGTCAAGTGCTCCATGCTGCATTTTTATCCTGTACAGTTCACGGCCAAAAGTATGTGGACATATTGAACATCCATATGTGGATATTGAACGTGTCAAAGCCGTGGGCATTAATCTGCTGCTGTAACAGCCTTCGCTCTGCTGGGATCCGCTCCCATTCAGACACAAGAGCATCAGTGAGGTCCAACTCTGATGTTGGGTGATCAGGTCTGGCTCTCAGTTCCGGCTCTCAGTTCCGGCGTTCCAGTTCATCCCAAAGGTGCTGGATGGGGTTAAGGTCAGGACTCTCTGCAGGGCAGTGCAGTTCTTCTTTATGGAGCTGCTTGGTGCACGGGGACATGCTGTCGTGTTGGAACAGGAAAGAGACAAACACAAACTGTTGCCATAAAGTTGGAAGAACCTGTTGACCCGTTGTATCATTGTATTCTGCAGCATTAAGATTCATTTCATGGAACCAAGGAGCCAAATCCAGGAAAAACAGACCCAGACCAAAAGAACTGAGTGACAGTTGGCGCCATGATTAAAACTAAACAACTGATTACTTTCTGAATCTTGTATGAAAATGAAAAAGTTTTCCTTGCAACTGTCGAGGTAGTTTCAGGGCAGAGTTTTAGTGTCATGTGGTCTGAAGGGTTTTGTACCCTGACAGGAAGAAAATAACCGTAAAGAAAACACTGAATCTTTGATTTGATTTAATACATTTAATTTTGCATGAAGGTTGCATATAACCATGAATATTTGCACCATATATGAACATAGGTTTTAATCAAATTAAACATTTTAACGACTGAAATGGGTGTTTTAATAAATAAGTTATGGTGTTTTTCCTCCTTTTCTGTTTTTAATTAGGTTCAGTGCCTTTTACGTTTTCCTCCTCTCTCAGTTCTTCTTCTTCTCTCAGTTAAAGTTTGCTCTGAGTTGGTTCGTCTAACATATTAAAGTGGCCATTTTGGCGACGACTCAAGACAAGACATTAAAGGCTAAAGATCAAAAATCAGACTTTACTGGTATCAACCTCCAAGCAGAGCCCACATGTGCACAAACTGCAGCCTGAGAGGAGGAAGTCCTCTCTCTGCTGACAGGTGGAGCTGAGAGCCTCGGCTCAGCTGGTCTTCCACCACCAGCCGGTATCAGGTTTAATATCAAACCTGCTGAAGCTCACGTTCGCTGCACCTCGGGGAGCCGCGGGCCGGGCGGCGGGGGGCCGCAGGATACAGGGGGAGGGGTAACCAGAGTGGGCATGGAGAATCAGGCTGCAGGCTCAGGTGTGTTTAGACTGGGCTAAACAGGGCTGATTTAAAACTGTAGACGGCGCGTTGATTTTCAACCCATGAAATGCAGATTTTTTTACATTTGGTAAGAAATATCAATATGAACAGCAGCATTGATGTGTTTCATCACAGTACAGTCACATCATTTAGCATTGCAGCTCAAAAAAACATGCTTAAGCGTGCAGTACCTCTATAATTCTCCAAGAATTTGTTTATCTCGCTTATAAGGGTTTGTAGGTTTACCCTTTGTTTTCTTAAATGAACGGTTTGAAGCGCTGGTACTCGAGTCTCGTCATTTTGTCGAACTTCATATTTTAGTCTGCTACATTTCAGAGGGAAGGTGAACAGTTTATTTCATGAACACAGAAAGAAAATACACACTTGTGATTGGCTGGCAGGCGTCTGTTTAAAACGCATGAAATGACGGGCCTGTAGTGTTGGGCCAGAGAATTTTTAGTTTCTAAGTTAAATGTTCTGATTATACTTTAATAATTTGTTTGTCTTCATTTTAACATCATTAAAGTGTAAATCTGGAGCTTTTCTCCAGCCCTTCCAGCTGTTTGGACCCTGCAGCGCTCGTGCTTTGCCAGTGTTTTGGGTTCCCAGGGCAGCTGTGGAGAGATTGGTCTACCACATTGAGTCTGATGTAGAAAACAAGACTTCCAGGTCGCGGCGTCCCATTCGGTAACGTGGCAGGATCGTTTGTCCCCCGTGGGAGTTTCCACCCCGGACGCTTCCCTCAGGTCCTTTAGGCTGGCTGCTGTCCCCTCCAGGTCCTCCACCCCGCAGCCTCCCAGCCTGCAGCCTGCGGCCTGCGGGGGGTGCAGGGTGGAAGCAGTGTCAGAGGTGGAAGTGGATGAAGTTTCCAGATGCTCCACCAGTGTTTGGACTGCTGACACTGCAGCTCCGGTCTCTATGTGTGCACTTAAGTTCACGATTTACAGTTTATTGTGTTGCTTTGAATTCAGGACGTCATCATTCACCTTTTCATTTCCGTCCTGCAGTCACCTGTTCTCATCATCACATATTAATCAATGGCGCTGCCTGGTGCGAAGTGATCAGGACAGATACCTAAAATACAGAGCTTCGCCTCAAGAGGAATCTCTATAGCAGCCATACATGATCAACTGGATTTTATAGCATTCCCACACACAGTGCAGCAGAGTACCAACATTATCATTGCATTTGCGACAGTACAGATTAATTCCTTGATTGTTGTTTCAATCAGTCAATTGTTAAATCTATAAAATGTCACACATCACAATTTCCGAGAGCCCAAAGTGACGTCACCAAACAGTCAAAGGTGTAAAACAGAGAAACGCAGCAAATCCTCACAGTTTAGAAGCTGAAACCGGAGAATATTTGGTGTTATTGATCGATAAATGAGCTCTTAACAAACTATGAGCCGGATCACGGACTTCAGTTCGACCTGATAACCGGGAGGGGGCACTTCCTGTAAAGGTTAGAGTATCGACACTGTATGTGTGTCAGTATGTCTGCACATGATATTAATGTGTGTACAGTTCATATTTTCCTCTGTTACCTTTAATAATGTCTTCTTGCATCACGTTGATGTGGAGAAAGACTGAACTCAAACTTTACTGAGTCTATAAAAAGGATGCAAATCTATATGATTGATCTATCTACACTTTTAGGCCAGTGTTTGCGCTTCCATGTGACCTTTGACCTGCTGACTGGGGGTCATTGTCTCAGTACGACAGGTGTCATGTCCATCTGTGAAAGACATAACAGCTCTGATCCACTCTGAGCTCAGGAAGCCCTGCTGCACTGTTTACAAGCTCAACGCACAGGCAGACAGACAGGCAGGCAGACAGGCAGGCAGGCAGACCGGCAGACAGGCAGGCAGGCAGACAGACAGACAGATAGATTAGTTTATGAAATGTGATGCACTGTTATAGAAAAACTACTTAACAGTATAAAAAGTTGTTAAAATAAGCTCCACCTTGAACATTGAAATGCTTCTTACATTATACATTATTATTGCTAATCACTAATAATATTCCAATAATATATTAATAATAAATAACACTCTGAATGCTGCTATTTTGCACAAGTAGTTTTATTTTTGATACATTAAGTACATTTTGCTGATAATACTTCTGTACTTTTACTTAAGTAAAACTTTTACTTGTAATGGAGTATTTTCACAATACTTGTACTTAAGTAAAACATCTCAGTACTTCTTCCAGCACTGTTGGTAACACAAATTATTTTTAAATATATTTTTATTTGTCCAATAACAGCTGTTTCCGGTTTATCCCCCCCCCCCCCAATCTCTCCCCCAGTTTTCATTGAGCTCTTCAAAGGAGTGAAACAGCGCCTCTCTGGGTTGTAACGGCTGGTGAATGTCCGTCAATGTGAGCGGTCAAAAAAGGGTAGTGCAAGTGCTCTTCGCCGATTCAGGTAATCACGTCGAGTCTAACGTTACCGGAGGTGAAGCCAGGTGAAGTTTACGTCCGTTGATTAATAAAACTGTGAACTTTCTGGAAAAACTACTGGGAAGCAGAGTCAGTTGCACTTCACAACAAACAAACTCTTAACTTAGAAAGGTATAAAACGGGATAGTTAGCTAGCTGACATCAATTAAGTTACGTGCTTTAGCTAGCTAGTAAGACAGGCTAGCTAGCAGCAACTGTAGTTTTAGCTAACTGCCAAAAAGCAGCAGGTTCAGTGGGACATTATGATGTGGATGTGGACCAGAAAACCTCCATGAAGAGAAGGAGAACGGCCTCTTCAAATAACGTGAGTCAAATACATACAACCACTCTGTCTGTCTGTTTCTGGCTTTACTGCTGGTTAAATGTCCCGCCGTGGCTCCGTCTATTTACTGGCTGTGTAATTGATTCGCTGTACAGTGTAGAAATATAAATAAAAGTAAAAGTGCTGCGTTCAAAATATACTTTTAAGTACTCATTATGCAGAATGGCCCATTTCAGAATAATACTTACTATATTATTGGATTATGTAATGTGTTCATCACTTTAATCTTGCATATGGTAAAGGTGCAGCTGACTGTAACCACTTTATATACAGCTGGATAGTTTAATCAATAATATTACATCGTAATTTATTTGCTGATTATGTTTTCTATTACTAATCTAAATGTGCAAAGTAACTAAAGCTTAAAAATAAATGTAGTGGCATAGAAGTATAAAGTGGCAGAATGTAGAATTACTCAAGTACAGTACAATACCTCAAAATTATACTTCAGTACAGTACTTGAGTAGATCTACTTAGTTACTTTCCACCACTGGTTGTGGAGGTTGTATTGATTGTACTCAATTGTAGTGAGTAATTGGGATTTTCCCAATTTTGCATTTTGTCTTAGTCAAAGAACATGTTGACCGTGTGGAGTTGGTGGCTGTTGTCTGCTAGTTCCACTAACAATGTTTTGTTTGTCGTACTTTAACATAATAACTGGAATACTGGAGGCCTTGTAAGCAGTAGCAACGCTGATAACTGTGGCGGAGGGAGAAAGTGCTAAAACTTGTCCTCACAACAGATAAATAACTAAATATACAAGGAATAGTAAAGATTTGTTGTGTTATTATTATCAGTGCAGAGAAAGCTAGCGCTGCAACGATTAGTCGATTGAAAGAAAATTAATGAAAACTATTTTGATAATAGATTAATCATTTCAGTCATTTTTCAAGTAGAAATGTCAAACATCTGCTGGTTCCAGCTTCTTAAATGTGAGGATTTGCTGCTTTTCCTTTGTCCTTTCTGACAGTAAATGAAGAGTCTTTGGGTTTTGGACTGTTGGTCGGACTAAAGAAGCAATTTGAAGACGTCACTTTGGGCTCTGGGAAATTGTGATGAGCATTTTTCACATTTGTTTTGACATTTTAAAGACTAAACCAGTGATGCTCAACCAGGGGTACTTCTGCAGTTACCAGGGGAAAAACTAGAAGTTGTGATTTGATGATAATATATCCACATATTTGTGTTTAGGAGAAAAATCAACACACAAGTAAGATTGAACATCAGGGGATCCTTAGAGGAAGCAGCCGCCTCTCCGCGGTGCTTACTCGTAGGCCATTTTGGAGCATATGGATAAAGAGTGTGTAGGTCATGTATTTGATGCACACATTGATGTTTTTGATTTAAACATGAGCTTTTAAATGAATGAATGAGTGTGTCTGTTCACTAGTGATTTGCACCTTGTATCGGTGTATAAGTTGAGTACATTTCTCAGGTAGCACAGATTAGTTTTTCAGGTTGTATGGTTTTGTTTTTGTCAGTGTTTTTGTTAAGTTTCTCTCACGGGAAGCTCCTCTAATGATCCTTCAGTGAAATCACTCCCCTGTTAACGGGACGTTTCTCACCACGACTCATTCATCTTCATCCCTGAGACATGCCGTTTCTACTCAGACACATTTGGCATTATAAATCATACATTGATGATGTTTTGTCTCTGCTCTTTCAGGCCAACAGGTGGGGGGTAGACCTTAAGTTACAGGTTACTTCCTGTGCCGCCACCCACCCCCAGCCCTCCTGGACAGACTTCGTTCTGTGAGTAACAGCTGTAATTCCCCCAATTATCACAGTGTCACAGGCTTCAGGTTCAGGCCTGCAGAGGTGTTTAAGTTAGTGGGTGCACATGTTAAGTCACTGTGTTGGTATCGAATTCTCATGCTATTATCACAATATTCATCAAATGTGAAACCTTAATCTTGAACCTGAAATGCTGCTATTAGAGTTAAAATATAGTAAAATGGCTTCACACCTTGATTGCCTTTGGATTTTATAAAACCTAACAAACACTGAGTCGTGAAGAGTATATTGCAGAAGCCTTAACATAAAGTACACATTTCAAAAAACAAACATGAGCAGGTTTGTTGTTTAGCAAAGTTGAAAAGGTCTTCCGGCAACAACCCAACCTCTCGCGAGATTTCAGAGCGAGACTTCTCCTTGAGCGAGACTTTGTGTTTCTGGTTAAAGAAAAAGGATCTTACTCTTTAACAAAAAGCTCTGTCTCTGTAGGGATCCTTTCCATAATGTTGTCAGACACTTAGAATAACAGTCTGAGCCAGAGTCAGTGGCAAAAACAAGCACTTTTATTCTCTTGTTGCAGCCGTTTTACAGCTGCCGACTGAGGCGATCTACTGGACCAATTCCAAAACCTTTTGTACATATTAGTCATTTAGACCCCAAATTAAAAGGCAGTGTTTTGTTGCTTTTGTGATGCAAATTTAACATCTGGGTCTTTTAAGCCGTCAAAACTCCTGCAGGTAAAGAGACACAGTCACCAGCCATCACCAACATTACGAGGGACCAGCAGTAAGCAGGTCATGGGTCAGAGCCTCACTGCCTTTAAAACAGATATCGCAGATATTCCTGGGCCTCCATTCAGTCCACCAATGCTATGAAGAAACCGCCAATTAACTGAAGTGTAAATTCCTGCAGAAAGCAGCTCCGTGGCCTCAGAGCGTCTCTTTTCACCCAGGACGCTATTTTAAGGAGGAATCTGGTCCCGGGGTTTAGAGGGCGTCCATAGCTCACATTCCCAACCAGAGGCACTCAAGTCTTCAGGCTTTATTTTGGGAACACGCGGTTACCCCGGCTCCTCGTTGCAGCGCCTGGACTCTTGTTTCAGTGAAGCAGCTCTCGCACACTTCCTGTCGTTGCGTCATTAAGTGTCTTTGGTTAATATTTAGCTTTGTACTGTACAGGCTGCAAATGATGATTGAGCTTTTCTTAAAGGATGATTCTGGGTTTTATTTTCAGAGGTTTGTCCCAACAGAAATGCCATATTTCCATCATGTTTTTCACCTCGTTTAAGCTTTGACTGGCGCTCTTTTAATTACTCATGGTGTCCTCTTCTTCTGTGATGGTTTAATGACACCCGACTGGAAAATGGGTGTCACCAACTGTTTATCTCGATGCGCTCCTAATATTCACGTTTTCTTTTGCTACCTTTCTGGAAATTTGGCTAACGTTTGCTCTACATTTGGATCTAATTTAAAAGTTTGTTCAGACTTTCGTACGGCAAGAGTGCTACTGATCTGACTGCTAGCCAGCATGTAGCTTTTCCAACAAATGCTGTTCTGATAAACCGAGGAGGGAGGTCTGAGCTGCTGCAGTTGGACCCTTTTGTTGCCATTTTGTTTACTTCCACTTTCCAAAACCAGAAACCGGCTAAGCCTGGCCTAGCATGCTGCAAAATAAATCAATTTGACAGTTTCATACTGCATACTACTATGAAAGGCGTTGAATACTGCGTTAGTTGGTAGTATGTGGTAGGCGGTAGGCTCCCATCATAGCTCCACCTACCTTCAACCTGATCAGAGGTCCAATCAAACGGAGTAACTGAGAACATCTGTGTGGGTGTGCGGGACCTGGAAATAGTCTGGCAGGTTCACAGTGTGACTACAGCAACATTTATTGTCAATTTGTGTTATTAAACCTGTCTGTATATGCACAGTATGTGTTTGATGTAGTGTGTGTGTGCGTTGCACAAGAGAGAAATGCAGCTTCCTGTTCTCACCTTCACCAAACATCTTCCTCTGACACAACCAGCTGCAGTCCACATTCTCCTCTGAGTCCTGAGCCAGCAGGGCTTCAGTTCATCTGGCTCTTACAGAGTTCACTCACCTGCAGTCTGTGTTACCTCCATCTCTGTCCACCTTTACACACAAAGATAGTTATCTTTCGAAACTAAAAACACATTTAATGTTTCTTTTAGATTCACCCGTTCATGTTTTCATACATGTTCTGATTTATTTTGGGTGTTGTTAGTCAAAGTCAAAGTCAACTTTATTGTCAATTCTGCCACATGTACAAGACGTATAGAGGACTGAAGTGCCGTTTCTCTCAGACCCCGGGGTTGACATATACAAGTACTAAAACAAAGCAACAAGGGTTAAAAAAAATACTGGTATTAAAACCAAATACTGAAAAGTACTAATATTTAGTATTTATTTGGGGGGGGGGGGGCAAGGCACAGATCAAGAACAAAAACTGTAATGATAACAAATAAAGAGCAGATAGTGTCATCAGTGTTGAGGATAGTGTTGGTACTATTATTTTTAAAAGGCAAAACGTTTGCAAATGTGCACAGAACATAATAGTGATGGACTGTAGCACAATTATATTGGACTTCCATACCTGCACCCATAAACCAGCCTCGCCTCTGTGGGTCGACTAGCTGATGTTTGCACAGCAAGATGGCCACAGCAGTGAGTGCTAGACAGACAAGGAGCCTGGATCACTAGTCCTGCTGTGGACCGGTGACTTTCCCCTGGACGAGGCAGATGACCGCCCACCCAGAGCCTGGTTCTGCTCGAGGTTTCTGCCTGTTAAAAGGGAGTTTTTCCTTGCCACTGTTGCTTGTGCTGCTCTTGGTGGGAATTGTTGGGTCTCTGTACACATAAGGAGTCGGTCTAGACCTGCTCTTTATGACAAAGTCCCCTGAGATAACATTGTTATGATATGGCGCTATATAAATAAACTGAATTGAATTGGACGCCACACACCGCCACAGAAAGATCCTCCAAGATGGCCGACCTGTCAGCAGGCGGCTGGCCTCAGCTCTGAGTGCTTTGGGCTGTAAGAGGAGAAAACTCGACCCCCTCCTCGATGAAAAGCTCATTTAAAGCTCCGGGCTGCGGTACATATGGCTGCTCCATTTTTAAGAATCTCTCTTTTAACACTTGGCAGAGAAGTGCAGGAGAATGAGCGCTGCCTTGTGAGCTCAGGGTCGGGTTATAAATGGCTCCCAGGGGCCCGCTTCCGACTGACGAGGTCCAAACTCTGCCGAGGTGGCTGCTGGTCCTGGCGGGCGGGGCACCCGGGGGACGCCGCAGTACGAGCCGCAGGATTCAGGCCGGTGAAGAGCTGAAACCCAAGCATCATTGAATATTTCATCGAGTGCGCGGAGAGGCACTGCTGTTTTGGAAATGTGATAGTTTAGTGTCAAACAGGGGACTAGAGACGTGCAGGAGGACGCCAAGTTCAATGCCAAAACAGACTAGCGGCAAATATTTCACAATGCGATGTTTACAATAAATAATAGAAGTTTAACACTGAAAGCAACCGATAACAGGATTGACTGTGTGACTGTTTTTATTTATAAGAACAACTGAAATGTATGCCTAAAAGTGAATTTGGACCATTGTATATTCACTGTACCATCGAATCACCGGCTGTTCGACATCTGAATGTTTGCTGCTTTTTGCAAACAAAAAGGTTTCATGACCTGAATATTTTAGGATTTGAAACTTTCCTGCTTTAAAAAGAAGGTCAAAAAAGGTGAAATTGAACCTTTTTTGATTGAGGAGCACTGATAACAAAAACAGAAAAAAGAAAACATTTGAATCTAAAATAAGTGATTAAAGGAACAATCGATTTAATATAATGATTTGCTCAGTTTGTACAACATCAAAATAATAAGAAGTACTGTTCATCATCTGCCCAAATAGGTTTAGTCCAAAACCCCCAAACACATTCAATTTACAATTATCCAGTGTGATTCAAGTACTCGCAGTGAAATAACTTTAAACATTTAGTTGGTTAAGAAATTGTCATCAATAAGTAGTTAACAAACTAATCAGAACAACCAACTAAACGATTAATCAACTGTCTGTTTCGGCTGTAGAATATTTAGTTTAGATGCTCACATCACTTTGTGTTACAAAATGCCACCATGCTGGTTTGAGTTTATGTTATATTGAGGTTTATGTTATATTGAGGTTTATAAACTGAGTAAAATCACAGAAGTGGTCTTGTCTTTCGAGAAAGCTGCAGGTTAAGTGTTTGGAGTGAAGAGGTTTTCCCCTGACAGCTTTGGATTAACTCACTAACAGACCAGTTTATCGACGGACTCAGAAACACTGAATCTCTCCTCGGTGTCCGTGACCTTCTGACTGGAACCCAACAGCTGGAAGGTCGCGACCTTTCTGACCATTTCTTCTGTTTGGCTTTACGGAGTTGATACTTCAGGGCCAGCTGGGAATTCAGATACACAAACAAAACAAGCTTCTGACCCGACTAACTCGCTGACCAGGAAAAACCACCTCAAGACTGGAGGAGGGGTTTCATCAGACCACGTTAACATAGTGTCACTGATCTCAGTTCAGATTAGGATTTTTTGGGGGCATCTTTTTTTAGATAGAGTACAGTAGAGACGAACAGGAAATGATCGCCGCAGCCGCGAAACGGGCTTCAGTGGTTGCAACATAATCCTCGTGGACAAGGATTCACAAAATTTGCCTCTGAAATGGTGAGGCACATTTACTATTCTTAGATCCCGTTAGTTTGTTCTGAAGGTGGGGTCAGAGTAAAGGTCTCCGTCTGTCGGCCTCAGCTCTGCACGGTCAGACGTGGTCAGACTTTGATCAGCCTCATCCGTACTTGGACTCACCAGTGTTTTGAGCTGGAAGCTTACTTTAATATGGTAAATACTTACAGTTGTCATCTGTTAGCATGTCTACTGTTTCCATGCTAACTGGGGTTTGTGAAAATATGCTGATCCTTCTAACTAGGACCTAACAACTTTATTTCATTGTTGCTAATAGGAAGCAGAAAACTCCCAATTCGGACTTCAGTACTTTTTTGGTGTCGGCTGAAATGTGTCCGTAGCACAGGATATCTGAAAACTGACAGAAAGTTCAAGCTGGTCAGATTCATAATCTTGTTTGCTCATCCTTTGATCAGATGGTTTCTGATTTAAATAAAAAAAATTGCCAATTTTAGGCTAGATTTTATTTAGACAAACATTAAACATTAAAGAACGTTTGTATTCCTCAAAGTAAGGTATTGAAAAAAGTATAGCTTTTATATTGGTAGCAAAAATACTCGCAGTGGCATGTTTTAATGTTTTAATCAGACCCACTGATCAAACGTGGACCAGTCCGTGTTGCTGTTTGGGGGGACGGTCCAGGTCCTGCAGGTCACAGGCTGACCTACAGTGAAAGCCTCCCCTCAGACAGTACAATCAACAGAGAGGAGACATAAACACCCCGTTAACATCTGTCTGCGCGCCTCCTCGTGGGTTTCTCAGTCAGTCTGACAGAAATGAGAGGGTTTTTTAGCGTAAATCGTGGTTCAGTGTGATACCTGAGTGGTGAGCGTGGACGCTGCCTCTGTTTACCCTGAGGTGAGGCCAGCAGCCGGGACTGAAAGCGATACCCTGACTGATGTTTACTCAACTGCTGTGTCCTAACCTTGGTACCTACGGTGGCTCCCGACATGATCCACCTTAATACTGACAAATGACTTTCTGACCAGGAAGTCCCAGAAACCGAGGGGGGTCGTGGGTAATCGATCTGTGAAGAGGAGACTAAAGATTTTCATTGCTAAGTTGAAGTTCAGCAGTCTGTCGTTGATAATGAAGAAGCTCGTCTGTGAGCAACAAAATGACACCTGCGTGATGCCCATTACAGACCAGAAGACCAAGTTAATTATGACTCATCAATGAATCTATAAAGCACAGCTAGATTTGTGGAAGATTGGAGGCATCAAATAACTAATTAAAACCAAACTGATCAGAAAAATTAACACTTGAACCAACATCGGCGTGATAAGAACGACCTAAACTGACAGAAACCATCTTTGGGAACATTTTAATTGACTTTGATTTTTCAGTTTGGCCCATGTCCCATCTGCTAACATGGAGGGGGCGGGGCTTCTGGCTCCATCCTCTACACCCACTTCCTGTTTAGGGTTGTGGAGGTTGGAGCCCCTCCCAGCATGCATTTGGCTGATGCTTTTATCATTAACTCTTTTTATGTTACAAGATATTTGTCCTCTTTAGCTGCAGCCAGGTCCACTGTCGTTACCTTGTGTGTAGTTTCCTGAGCTGGCTGTTGGTTGGTGGATCAGTGTTTGAGTGTTTTCACATAACGATCGTTACAACTCGTCGTATCACAATTCATCTTTTTGTCTTGTTAAAAAACCCAAATTCTTTCCCTTAATGGACATTTTGACAGCTGCTGTCTAAACATTTTGTTCTCTGCTGGTTTTTCCGCTCGCTCAGCAAACTGCAATACAGAACTAAAAGCATTAGTTTGATAAGTTTGAGGAGAGTTTTAGAGGTTCAGATCCTGGAGACGTGTCAGCATCACTCAGTGGTTCCCACTTAGTGTTTAGGAGTCGCTCCTCAGTCTGGACTGTTGATACACAGGAGGCGAGCTGCGAGCTTCATCCAAACGTGATGAAGTGAATCAACTCGATTCATAAAAACTACTTTAAAGTCGATTTACAGTACACTTTATAAAAACCAGCAAACACTCACAGTTAGGCTGCAGCATGCACACAGTGAAAACAGGCAGTAAAAGTGAGTTTTCAGTCTCTTAAAATGTTTTGATTGATTAGGGAAAAGGAAGGCTTTTTCTTTGACCGACATCATTCGCAAATTGCAGCTTCAAGCAACCAATGTAAGAATTAAAGTTCATTCTCTCTCTCTCTCTCTGGAGGGTTTCTGGAGTCGGTCTAGACCTGCTCTTTATGACAAAGTGCCCTGAGATAACTTTGTTATGATATGACGCTATATAAATAAAATTGAATTGAATTGAATCTTGGAAATTGTAGTTTGAGAAAACAGATACAGGTTTCAAACACACAGCACAGATGAGAGGTCCTAAAAGAAAAGCGCGTTTAAAAGCTCTGGAAAAAACTAGTAAGTGGACCATGAGTTTGGATCAGCATCAGATCTGGTTTTTAGGGTTAGACTCTTCTCCTGCGACATGTCGAACTCGTTGATCATCGCCTGCTCCTGATATTTGGGCGGTGGCCTTGACCTCGGCCTGACCCCCCTCCCCCCCCGACTAGTTAGTGTCGGGTTTCTTCGTCCAGCTTTTGCAAAGGAAGCAGAGGATGCTGGGACAGCGGAGGAGAACCAGATGGAGTGTCTCACACTGTCTCACACTGCAAAAAGTGTCCAACTTAAAGAGTGATTTTGTGTAATATTAACTGCTGAGAGCTTTTAAAAGGTTTTCAGTTAAATTCGGTGGTGATGCAGCATGTTCACATGTTAGCAGATATCTCACTGTGGACCAACCAATAACAAAAAACAGACAATTTAATCAATGTGAATCAATTTAATCGGTAACTTTTAACATTAGAGCTTAGTCTACACAGGAACACTGAGGCCTGCTGAGAGTCCAAACTCTGATTTAACAGTTTGACAGACTGAGGAACAACATACTTCCTCCGCTGTCTGTTCAGTCCACGCTGGTGGGAATCTAAATCTTCTGTTTGGTGGCAAAAGCTGTTATTCTTCAAATATAGTAGGAGAGGGGTCCAGAGGGAGAGAGAGGACAGAGTGTTAAAGTTAATACAGAAAAAGATCATTTTGTAAAGATTGATTTATGTTGATTGGTAAGAAAGAAAGGGCTGAAACTAACGCTAGACATATTTCTGCCTGGTGCACCAGCAGCCCACAGTCCTTTTTGTTTGTTTATCGGCCACTTTTGTTGTGACTGTGTGGGTTTTGATTCATTCTAGGTTGTAGCTGGTTGTATATTTGGCAGTCTGTGCCTGTCTTTGGAAAGGGAAGTTTGATTGGACATAAGGACCTGGTGGACCCGCCTACAAAGCTCTGATCAGCATGCTTATTTTTCCAAAAAACGTCCGACAGTGAACACGAGACCTATTTGAAGTGATTCGGTCAAATGTTTATGTTGTTATCACGTTATATAAGTTCTAATATTATAGAAGTTTATACAACAGTTTATTATATTAATAATAAATAAATAAAGTGTAATATAGGTTGACTATGCTAAGAATATGTTTCTATTTTCTAATATCTGTTTGTAAGTGCTAGTATACGGGTATATTTTTGTTATTTACGATAGGTGATAGTGCTGTAAGGCAGTTTTTGGTGCACATGGGTAGAAAAGGTTTTGCACAACGTGGTGCTAATAAGATGCAGAGAAGTCTGCAAAACTTTGGATCGAAACAAGTTCTGACCGTGTGATATTATGTGAGAACGGGTAAGTAGGAATAGAACGTGTAGTCGGTAATGGACCGGGCTGAGATGTAACTTTGGAGAATAATCGGCTGCTGTGATGGTGTAATCCATCTTCAAATAATCCCTCATTCAGTTCCTGCCTGGACTTGTGAGTGCTTTGGGTTTTCAGACAGAAAGTTGGATTAATTCAGTGGAACACGAGTCAAGACTAAGATACTTCACAGACAAAGTGGTCTAGGAACTTGGAGCATGGCATCAGCGTCAACATAAATCTGAAATCTGATTCTTTTGTTCAGTTTATATTGAGAAACCGACAAATAATGTCTGAAAGTCTCTTTAAAGACACGAAAAAACTGTACCTGCTATCCCTACACACACACACACACACACACACACACACACACACCTGTCTCTCTGTATTGAAGTCTTGAGAACACATCAGCCTCCTTCCGACCACGTCAGCGCTTTTTCCTGCAGGAGGTTACGAGTTCATCGGACATCATGTTCAGAGGTGTTGGGTCACTTCCTGAGGAGCAAATGTCATGCCCTGTCACTGCATCATCTGGCCAATCACTTTGCAGTTTGTTCTTCATTCACTCACCTGGTTAAAGGACCGTGACGTTTTTTTAAACTCCACCTGTCTGCTGAGGTCTCGGCTCAGGTTGATCAGACCAGCTGTCTCCTCCACAGGCCTAACTCCTCGATCTCCTAATCGATATCCAATATTTCCACAATATCAGTGTGTGGAAACTACAGTGTGGTAAAGGCCGGGTTACGGTTGGCGAAAGAGAGCGAGAGTCGTGTAGTTAAAAACATTTACTGTAGGTTTGAAATCTGTTGCGTGAAAGTCGGATGTAGTACATGTAGGGCTGCGACTAATGATTAGTGTCATTATTTATTAATCATACGATTATTTTCTTGATGAGTAAATATCACAAAATTGTGAAAAATGTGTATTACAATTTCCCAGAATGCCATTTGATATATTCAGATTGCTTGTTGTGTCCGACCAAAAGTCCAAAACCCAAATATATTCAGTTTACTATCAAAGAAAACTAAAACAAAAGCAGCAAATTGGCACATTTTTGTAGCTGGAATTTGTGAAACAATGCATCAGTTATCAAAACTGCCCTTTGACTAATCAATAAATCACTGAATCGTTCCAACTCCAAGTACACGCCCATCCAACGCCTCGCTACACAGACGACCAATGACATACTTCTTCAGACTTCTGCGTTTTTTGGTCCCATAAAATGTTTTTTTAGTGGCTCAAATTCTCAAAACATCGTTTTACAGCAGTTTCTTCAATTAGTGTTGTGTGACTCAATAAAGCCACTTTGTTTGTTTCCCGTTCACTGAGCCAGAGCTGTGTGTAAACACCGCACACACAGATTGGACAGCTGGCGGACAGCGAGGAGATATTTGCTGAATTTGACGAGAAGTATTAGATATAGTATAGACATAGCATTGGATTAGAATCGCTGACGACACTTTAAGGTCTCATTACTTCCTAATTGAAGCACGGAACATTAGCATCGGACCTCAACGCTGCACTGCAGAATTACGATGGCGTATTAGGGCCATTGTTGGTAAAACAAACAAACAAAAAAAAAACAATTACAGAGCCGGGGGAGGGGGATAATATTCTGAGAAAAAACTCATGAGTTTCTTCTCGTAAATGTACGACTTAAATCTCGGAAATTCTGAGCAGAATTGACCAATAAGAATGTAATTTTTATGGATATAACGTTGCATAGATACAGATTTGTTTGTATGTACACGTGAGGACCAACGGCACAGTCCAGTCTTGGTCAGGCCCGTGTGCTGGATGTAAGCTAAGACTATCTCAGTGAAGCCTGCGTCTCGTCCCAGCAGGCTCTTTACACGTCCAGCTGCTAACTGCAGGATCAGACCCAGAATTACGTTTCCTTGTTGTTGAAGCTATATGGAGTCTTTTCTTCTGCCACAGTGGGACTGAAGGAATGGTGTTTACTGCACAGAGCCAACTGGACTGCACTGCTGACGCACACACACACACACACACACACACACACACACACACACACACACACACACACAAGCTGTGTTTCATACAGTTCATGTGATAATCTGCATCTTAATTTCCCAGGTTTCATTATTTTCTGTCTGTATTTATTTACAAGTAAAACTGACTTTACTTGATCCTTGCCCCTCGATATGACCAGCCTCTCACACACACACACACACACACACACACACACACACAAGCTGTGTTTCATACAGTTCATGTGATAATCTGCATCTTAATTTCCCAGGTTTCATTATTTTCTGTCTGTATTTATTTACAAGTAAAACTGACTTTACTTGATCCTTGCCCCTCGATATGACCAGCCTCTCACACACACACACACACACACACACACACTGGCAGTACAGCAGGATTAGCGCCCCCTAGAGACGAGAGGATTTTTTCCCTCTGCACAGAACATTGTGTTCGTCCTTCATGTTTGTCCTCGGAGGTGAAGGCCTGAACCAGTCAGTAACCAGTAATAACAATCATATTACTGGTGAGAGTATTTATACAAAAAGCCGTGTTTGTCAAGTTCCTTAAACAAAAGGGGGTTTTTACACCGATTGTGTAACAACTGAAGTCACGCTTGGATGAGTTTCATACGGCAGAAAAGAATCTCTGTGCGATTTCCATTCAAATAATAATGGAAGCAAATTTCATGCAAAAAAAGTGCAAATGTACCGTGAAATTACAAAATTACACACACACACACACACACACACACACACACACACACACAGAGTGCAGGACCCACCAGTGAGTCCATCATCACACATGTTACTCAGCTGAGCTTTGTTTAAACTCTTCTAATGGAGTTCCCAAAGTTTTCTAAGATACAGTCAAAGTCTAAATTTCTGGTAAATGTCTTTTAAATGAAGCAGAAGAAAAACAAGAGAAACTGTCCCTGTAGCTTCAGGCGAGTCCTGGAGAAACACAACACAAAGTATACATGTGACATTATTATACAGTGTGGGGAAAAAGTGAATTTTAAACTGGAAACTGAACATTTCCTCTTGAGGAAGTAGAAGCTGTGCACTCTGATGCAGTCTTTTTATTGTGGCACATATTGTCTTCTGCAGGAATAAATGCACCAAAACATTCATACATTGAATTGAAAATAATACAGATAACACCTGAGTTATCTGTCTCTCCCCCTCCTTCGGTGTCTACCTGTCAGCCTGCACCTCACCAGGACTGGTCCTCGTTTATTTAAAAACCACCTTTTAATATTTGCATAAATGTTCATATCTTTTATCAACATCCGTACTCTTCAGTTAGTTGCGTTGTAAAGCGTTTTCTCAAATAATGCAAAAGACTAAATGCCAGAAACAATAAATACAAGCTCATTTAAAATAAACGGGCAAATAATCTAATTTAATGCAGCTTTACTGTATTAAAGGAAAGTGTTTAGTTGAAAGTGTAGTTTTGACACAACACACACACACAGTGCTGACTCACTGAGGGAGCTGTGTGTGTGTGTGTGTGTGTGTGTGTGTGTGTGTGTGTGTGTGTGTGTGTGTGTGCTTTGCATGTGTTGTTTTGGGTCGACGGCAACTGTCAGGACAACGACCCGTCTAATCTGCACCTGCCACTGACACAGCAAATGTACGTCTACACACTCTCTCTCACACACACACACACACACACACACACACACACACACACACACACACGCACGGTCTACATAAGAGACAGACGGAGCCGAGCGACCGACTGCAGGGCATGCTGGGAAACTGACGGGCAGCTAGCTGATCATTTTACTCAGATAACTGATCGTCTTCCTTCCACTTTGTCTGTTTTCCTTCACATCTTTCCGTTAATGTTGAATCTTAAATCAGGCTGAACTTAACTTATTAACTTAATTTATTGTTATTGATATTGTGATGTCGTACGGACAGAGCGAAGATTTAATTTGGCTCTTTTAACTCCTTTCAACCTGATTGATGCAGTTTGCTTCACACAGACATGATACACACACTGTTGGTGTTTGCAGTGATGGTGGTAAATCTGCATAGAAATCCTATGAAATAATCATAATCATCAGGTTTAGGTGTTTGATTAAAGCTCCCATTTAGTGCCAAAACTCAGAACATGAAAATAGGAAAATGGAAAAACAAGGGGAGTGACAAAAATCAATGAATATTAGTTTTGTTTTACACTATCAACATATTTTTAAAACTTAGTAAAGCTCAGAGTATCCCATCAACATAGTTTATCTATCCCTGGAACACCGACACTCTCCCCATTAATATACTTATATATTTACTGTGTTTGGGGAAAAAAAAGTTTTCTTTTCATTAAAACTGCCCCTAAGCATGTACAGTACAAGTATCACTCACATTTCTGAGTACTCATCCTGAGAATATATGTGACACGCTTAGTTAAAACATGCTAGAAATGTTGTGACTTGGCTTAAAGCCTGTAAATAAAGAGAGTGAACACCGAGCAGAGAGCCCGGAGTTCAGACGGCTGTTTGGGTCAAAATTTAAAATAAAATTTTATTCTAAAAATCTCAGACAACACTCACATAAGGTCTGTTAAAACAGCCTTTATCGGTTGTGTGTTTCTCTCTCTCGTTATCTGTATCTCTCATTCATAAAACACACACACACACACACACACACACACACACACACACACACACACACACTCTCTCACTGTAACCACACACTCGTGGCTGGACGTTGATTGACAGGCGAGGCAGGTGTGGCCGGTCTGTAGCAGCGTCCCACCTGTCCATCCGACCCCCTCCATACCCACAAACACACACACACACACACAAGCCCTTACCCCACCCCCTCAACCTCTGACCCCATGACCAACTTCCTATTCCCGTGGGCACGGTAACAACACCCCCCCCCGTCGCCCCTGGCAACCTTGACGCAGGCCGCGGCTGCAGCTTCATAAATAAAACTGAGGCTGTACCTGGCCACTGCGGCCCACCACTGTTGTTTACAGCCTCCCCGTAACCTGTGACCTTTGACCTCTGCAGCCACCTCATGCTTACACCACTGGGGAGCCACAGACACTGTTGCAGTACAGTAGGGCCTAAATATTTTACTTGTTGCAGTGAAGGTGCTGTTAGAGACACTCTGATACATCGATGATGTCAACTTCAGTATCTGTGGTGGGACACTCAGATGCTGCTAGATGCTCCACTATGTTCCCCAGCTAGTCTCTAACTGTGTCTGTCTGCTGGCTGCAGGCAGGAAATGTGCTGTGAAACCAAAACTAGGAGCTAACAGAGGCTGAATCAAATAATTCAGTAAATACTTTTGTTTTATCACCTTCTAAAAATAGCTTGGATGTTACAAGGCTTCCAGCTGTGTAAATCCTGTTAATTTAATTTTCTGTGTTCTAAAATACAGCAGATTTGTTATTTCAAGACTCTTCTGATACAGACTTTGTAAAAAAGAAAAGTTTGGGAACGATAACTGGTGTCTGTGAGCCTTTTTCACTAACCTTGCGATCGCGAAATCATGGTTACTGTACAACAACAACAAAGATGACGACAGCTTTTTTTACAAAATACAAAAATATGACAAATTTTATCTGATGTAAACTAGACTAAAATGTCTTTTAGTTCTTGTTGACTAAACTAACAAAAATCAAACTAATATAATTTGTCAAAAGACTAAAACTAAATCAAGCTCAGGAGCCACTGGCTCCACCTCAAGCCTCCAGAGCCGCTCCGGTGCTCGTAGGTTTAACAAGTCTCCAGAGGGATGAAGACACATTTCCAAAGACAGCAGCGTGATTAACCTCCAGCTCAGAAAGTATTGTCTCTGCGTTCTGGCTTCGAGTCATCGTCGTCGTGCTCATTACCGGCCCGACAGTAAACTGGAAAGAATGTCTCTGTCGGGCGTTCGGCCTCCTTCACCGTGCAGAATCGGTGAGGTAATCCTTGTTTTTAACAGGCGCTGACTCTACTCTCAAAGCATGAGGGTGTTTCACAGTGATGAGTAGTAACTGCAGAGAAAAGACAAACTGCTGGGCCAGATTATTCTCCAGGGTCCCACAGCCGGGAAGCTTTTACTGTGATTCATGTGCTGAGACCGATGGATACGCTCACATATACAGTACATGCATGCACTGTACGTGCAGGCGTGCTATATTAGTCCACAAGGGGGACGCCAGGGTATCATGTGGCCCTCAAAAGTATGAAAACGTTTTAATTATCTGAATTTAAAGTCTTTAAAAAGTAGTGAGATGTCTTAAAACTCGCTCATCATGTGTATTTTTTTCTTGTTTATTTTGTCTACTTTAAATGTGACAATAGTTAAAAAGCTTTTATTTGTTCTCCTCAGTCAGAAACAGGTCGTTTTTAACAGCTTACTTTTTAAAAATGTAAATCTATAGAATGGAAATGTTCTAGCACAACAAAAAGTTCAACACTTTTGGTACCTGCCTGCAGTAAATCTTTACTGGCAAAGTAAAGACTCCATTCTTGTGTTTTAATCACTATAGAGGTGCCACTCACGGTTATTGTCATTAGATTCATTTGCAGAATATTTTTTCGATTAACATGAGGTCTTCAAATGTCTTGTTTCGTCCCACCAACAGTCCGAAAACCCAAAGATAGAAAAGAGAGAAAAGATTTAGAAACTTTTATATGATTTTATAGCTAGAAATAGAAGAACACCCAGACAGTGTTCCTTAATAAACTGTTAAATAATCAGTTTTACAGATTTTCGGTAAATTGGTCTCTCAACTTAATTTTAAACTAAATAGTAACAAACAGATATTGTAAATCATGTACAAATATGACTTTGTGTTATGTTTGTGTCTTTGTCACGTTGAGGTCGTCTTTACTGCGTTTCACAGAGTTCTGCGTCACCTGATCACATCGGGTCATTCAGTCCTCTCTAAGAAAAGCTCCTGGAAATGTCGGCTGAAGTTTCGTCGCAGAACCAAGAAAAGCACCCAGAATGCAGAGTGTGTGTGTGGGGGGGTGGGGGGTGGATGGAGGGGTCGTGACGATCTCGGCCCGGCACGCCGCGGCCCCACCGGCCCGCAGGCGCTCACCCTGCGAGGGATTATCCAACCACGCCCGGAAAAGACGTGTGAAATTGTGACGGGCACGAAAATAAAATGACAAAGTTTGCGAGGCTGTGCGTGGAGGAGCGTGTTAGCTGTTGGCACGCACACCACTGTGTAAGCCGATATGTGTGTGTGTGTGTAGATGCCCTCTCAGTGGACGGGCCAACTGTGAGGCCGGTGTGAGTCAGTGGGCTTCCAGCCGCAGAGAACTGTGATCACGGCTGATAGCAGGTGCTCTGAATGGGAAACATGATCAGCTCAACACACTGCAGCTGTATGCTTTAATTGATTAGAGTGAGTTTTATGACAGTAAGGCCTCAGGCATGCAGCCACAGCCAGCAGTCAGACGGTAGCTCTCAATACCAACGGTTTACTCCCAAAATGTCCTGGACCCCCTTTAAACTCAGTCTGAAATGTAAATGATGTAAAGTGTGAGACGTGATAAGACCTCGTCGAATGTTTGTGATGCTTAGGAAAGGTTATGACTTTTTAAAAGTTGTGGGGAAACGAGAACTTGCATCTTTTCAAGGTGTTCGGATCCAGCCAAAGCTGACGTTTTTTAAATGAATTAGACAGAGGTAACGGTACATATGAGGTTTTCTGGTTTTGAAGCCTCACTAACTATTCTTCATGTACCATGAGGCTTTGAGGTTTTGCTGCTGTCTTCATCGTCCTGGGTGGTCAAAGAGAGAGAAGAGAAAAGGTTACGACTTTAACCCCCCGGACCGACGCTGGGAAATGAGAACCCCTCATAGTCCTGATATCAACATGTTGAGTCACAACATGGCAGGATTACCAGTCAGACTTCAGGCATTTCAGAGTGTCATCAGTCCACTATGTCCACTCATCATTCATACATAGATCTCATTTCATACCAGGGTACTTTATTTCTCTCTGGAAGGGACCAGCATTTCATTTTTCCACTTGTCACAGGGAGGTCAGAGCCTCCAGAGCCCACGAGCCAGTGGCAACCACCTGAATGTTGAAGTCAGTGCTGAAGTATGTTAAGGTGCAGATCCTCTTTAGGCCGCTGCTCCGAGAAAACTGTATTGAAGTGAGAAGAGGGAAATATCTGATTTTGGCACGTGTCTTCTTGACTGACAGGCCTCAAATTTTCTGGCTCCAGTAACCAAAAAATATGGCGGTGAATTGTAAAAGTTAACCATGGACGTATTAATGGAGCAGCCCACAGCCATGCTAGTGGCTCAGTAACATGCTCACAATGACAATGACAATAATCTTAGTTTAGAGTGTTAGCATGTTTATATTTGCTAATTAGCAGCAAATGGAGAGCTGCAGGAGTCCTAAAACCCAGAAATGAGTTAGCATGTTAGCTCTTCCTGTTCCCTCGTCTGGAAGTCAGTGGGTTTCTTGAATGGGTTTTTGGTTCGATGCCTGAAATAAGGTCTGTGGTTAACACAAGCTGAAGAGATTTTCACGTTTTGTTCTGCGACATAAAATCCGTCAGTAAATACCCCACTGGTGAATTCTTAAAAAAGGCGGTTCTTAAATGAGACTACAGAGGTTGTCGGGGACATTAAATGTCGTCACGCCGAACACAGAAACTCATCTACTCACTGTCTTTACAGCCTCGTTGGGTTTATACTGCAAACTGTTCTAACTCAAAGGCTTTTGTAGAAGAGCACAACATCAAATTACAAGTGTGAAGCTTAGTGGTGGTGACGCTGAAGTCATGTGACCATGGTGTAGTTCAGTTTATAGCCCAACGTTAGCTTTTTACTTCTGCCGATTGCATTTATGCTTCAAAAATCCAAAAAGTGGTGTTGATTAGTGAAGATTATCTTGCTGAACAAAACGTGTAAGTATCATAAACTTTAGTTTGCCACAGAGTTTATTTTCTGCAACAATCCAAAATCCAATGGAAAAATCCCGTTGGCAAAGTATTTGACAAATTTGACCTGATGATGACGATGATCAGTTGTCAAAGTTGCTGATTCATTTTCTGTAAATGAGCTAATCGATTAATGGGCTAATCATTTCAGCACTACTTCAAAACGCTATGTTAATGAATCAATATTTAATGAATTGATTGTAGAGACGTGTGACTTGACATACTGACTTCTTTATGCTGTATAGCAGCATACTGAGAAGTCACGATGACCTTACTGTTGCCTGCCATTTTGGTTTCACCTCAAGTAAAGTTTTTCAAGTTGTTTCTTCACAGCTTCACTCTGCAGGTGTTTTGTTCTTCACACATCATCTCTGACCTTTGACCCACCATCTCACCTCTGCTGATCCCTTCCTAATGAAGCTGTACTTGTCACGGTGGCTGACAGTCAACAACATCCAGATGATTTAGCGAGATGGCTCTTTCCTCCTGCCCTCGTCTCTCCATACGACATCTTTTTCCTCTCAGTGAGCCAATTAGAGGAGCCGAGGAGGACAGACCGTGTTCTGGGACTCGGCTGGACGTGTCAACAGGTCTGTTTTGATCAGGGGATGAGAGCGTCTTGGTCGCTGAGCTTAAAGGATTGGTGAAGAATGTAAATTCAGCTCTGCTCCGGTGAGGGGTCAGCGAGGACGAAAGGGGAGGGGTCGGCCAGGCTAAGGTTACTGAGAGAGAAAAGTACCAAAGTCAAGGGTAAAGTCTGAGCAGGCAGTGAACGCAGCACACAGATGCCGAATGTTTCTGAATGAAAGTGCAGCGATCATTTCAGCTTTAGGTCCAGTGGATCACAGTTCAATTTACTGGTACGGTAACAGGGCATGCAACAGGTCAGACCCCGCTGGAGTACATGACTTGGCCTGTTGCAACAATGAATTTTGAATTTGGTCAGATCATTACGGTTGAATGTTTAATTTTCTCCCATGTTTGATGTGGTAGTTCAAATTTCGAATAAAAAATTACAGCCCTGCCTCCACCTCCTTTAAACCGTCCTTTGGGATGTCCTAACGGGCTGCTGGTCTGACTGTGTGTTCAGACAGAACGCAAGGCAAAGTTTAGAGGTGGCGCGGAAATGTATGTGTTTCCCGGGGCTTTATGAATCTGCTTCATCAGCGTACAGAGACGAGAGGAAAAAGGAGAGAGACTGGAGGGGAAATAACAGAAAGAACTGGAGCTTCAGTCAGAGGCTGAACACAGTCAGAGGTCTTTGTTGCATGTCATCCTGCTCACTCTGTCCAACGTCTGGTTCTGTTCTCAACTAACGAATTAAGGCAAAAATGTCAAACAATGATCTAAAAATATGAATAAATAAATAAAATACAGTTCTGTTCAACAGTTTTAACTCCCTCTTGTGCTCAAAGTATAATGAACTGCAGGTAACCATAGCAGCAGCGCTGCTGCTTGAGGCTGCGTTACTGGTGATTCACACTATGGGTTAGACTGACTACAAACACACTTTGAAGCATGGAGGAGGATTTAAACACGTGTGAAAATGTCACACATAGGCACATGTGGGTTTCACATGTGATAATTTTACATTATGCAAATATATGTGAAATATTATACTTCACATATAACAGACGGACAGAAGAAACTCCACTCTGTTTTGGGTTGCGGTACGATTTGCCCTATAAATTTCATTTATCAGGACACCTCATCGCGTATTATCACTTATAAGTGTTTGTACATGTATTAAGAGAGATGTCAATCACTTTCTCAGACTCCAAACTTGTGTTTTGAATATTGGTGTGTGAATATTTGGACCTCGGACTGTGCTGATTTTGTTGTCTAAAACATAATACAACTTATGTTTTTACTGTGATCCTAAAAATCTTACAGCACACAAACTCTCTAAGAAAACTCTAATACAGTATAAAGCAGCGTTCTTTGAAGCGTAAAGTTGAACGCCTCTTTCTTCTGCTGACCACAGCTTTCGACAGACCTTTCTTGTAATAAGCTTTATTTAAAGTCAGTATGTAGAAGTTGTATTTGCTCGTTGTGAACAACTTGTCCAGTCTGTAGAGCTGCTGCTGTTCAGGCTGTTAATGCTCAGAGAGGTTGTCAGCAGCTTCAGCTTATTCTGCGGGACATCTGCAGTTTATCAAACATGCCCGTTCCTCTGTCTTCGTCCTCTCTCTGCTCAACTTTCAGCATTGGAGAGCGAAAAAATCCGCCCTGGTCTACAGCTGGTGCTGAGGACTTGACTTTGAAACGTGAGACAGCCGCAGAGTTGTTTTGCGTCCTGCATGAGAGCGGTTGGCAGAGTAACATGGAGGATGTTAATTATGGGACGGGTTCGGCCAGCGTCCCCAGAGAGCAGGACTTCCTGTTTCACCCTCAGCTCTCCTCTTAACTTTCTCAGTGAGCCTTGAAAGTGTCTCAGCCTCTGCTGCGCTGTGGCCTCCACGGACTCAACTGTGCACTTGTTATTATGTTAGTGTCAACCTGTGCAGCAGATAAGAGTATGGAGTTGCCAACAAGAATCCAAGTCACTGCCGGGGCGGCCACAAACCGGTCTGTGGCCTCCAACGGCGTCCAGTGCGTCAAAACCTTTTTGTAGTTTTTCGATTTGCGTTTTGATCCTTTGTTTTTCTGTAGTCGTGTTTTTCCCTGCACTGTTCAGCTGTGTGTTGTATCCACATTTCTGCCAGACGCATGAATCATCGGCTGCACTGCAGGCAACCCCTGAAAGTACCAGGACCTTAAATTTAGGATCACCTTCTGAGCAGGACTCTGTCCCCAAAGCGGAGGGGAGTACACTGGAAACAAAAGCAGAACCTGTGACAATGGCTCCACCTCAAGCTATATTAAATTCCTGCAGTGGAGAAGGGCTACTGACACAATGAAGCCCCACCCTCCTTGCACCCTCCCATGCATGTTACATCATCCAGGTGAAGCTCATCTCTGGCTTCACCTGGCATTAATTAGTAAATGCTGGTCGCAAAATAGAATGATAGTAATTTTGTTGTTAGTGATACATGCCTGGGGGTAAATGCTGCCTGAGAAGACAAGCTCCAGAGAAACAATGTCCTGTTACCATAGTTTCAAGGACGTTAGTTTGGGGACACTGAGGCTTTATTTTTTATTTCACTGGCTCTTAAAGTTGGTTCTGAACTGTAGTATTTTTATGGGAAAAGGGCAAAAATGCCCCAAGAAATCTCAGATTTGCCCCTAAAAACCGTGATCAAGGGGCAAAAATTGCTTCCAAGATTTCAGAAAAAAAGAAGATATTTACCAGTTTAGGCCAATATCCTAATCATACGTTAAACCATCATTTTATTTTCATTCAATTCATTTCATTTACATTTTCGTCTCTAACAGCGCTGTTGTTCACACTATTGCGGCAACCGAGTCTGGCACGAAAACACACTGATAATCTATTATAAACGATTTTAATAATATATAATATATAAATGATCTGACTCTGATAAATGATAAAATATGCATCCTGCTTGCCAACCCTTTTGATTTTCCTGCCCCTCTCTCACTCTTCTTCTGGAGTTTCGATTTTCCCCCCGATGAAATTTCAAAATCTCCCCATCCGCTATATTTATTAGAAATAGTATCACTGTTACGTACTTATGTATTCCACATGATTGCACACATTTCTCTTTATTATTGTTTTTATTATTATAGCTTTTTAAGTCTCTTTTAAGTTGTTTTTTTTTTTTTGTGTGCGTTGGTCTAAAATTCTTAAATTGTCTTTTTGGTTGCTTTTGACTTTATGCTCCACACTTGTTCTGTCTTTTTATCGTATCATCTGTGAAGCTCTTTGAACTGCACTTACCTGTATGAAAGGTGAATTAATTGATTGATTGATTGATTGATTGATTGATTCTCTTTGGAACAGAAATAGTAAGCTTTTTATTTACTCATGCACATGGTGGTGATTACTGTAACGTTATGCATTTTCATTTGGGCTCATTTCACATTATAAACGGCAACTTTATGCACTAATTACTTTTTTTTTTTAAGTGCCCCCCACATTTTGGAATTTTTAGACAGTGGGGGCAAAAGTTGCCCCCCAAATATATATATTTTTTAATTTCCTTCACTGGCTGTAGTAAAGTGTCTGCTGGTGGTTTGTTTGCAGCTCTGTGAGAATAGAAGTTGTCATCCTGCTCTGTGGATCTGGTTCACCGGTGCGGACTGATGTTTCATGTGTGTTCTCCAGCAGCGCCAAGGTACCACAGTTACAGGCCCTCCTCCTCCTCCTCTCATTATCCCATGCAGATGTTCAGCGCCGGGCCCTCGCAGTATCAGGTGACCTCAAATCTAATTGATATCAAAACTCCGGCGGGGGAAGCCTAAGCCCCTCTGCGCTCTCAGGTTACGGCCTGTTATAAGCCCGGCCCGACTTCTGACAGCCACTTTCAGTGTGAAACATGCACTGTCCTCACTTCAAAGGAGGTGGGCGACGAGAAAAAAACGTCCCCCCGCCACCTAGGAAGAGCCCCGCTGGAGCCGTGTCCTGCCTGTTTCCACAGCGTTGGGACCCATTTGAGACTAAATCAGATTAATCACGCTCTGGACTTTTATCTGCGGGGGTGGAGGGCATTTGTTTTGGCACGCCGAAACAAAAGCATTAATAAGCTCATCGGCAAACAGTGAGTTTAATATGGGAAAGTGATCCGAGGCGGGATATTACAATGCAGCTGAGAGGGGGAATTGGAAGCTTAAGGAGAGGATGTGATGGTAATGACTTTAAGGCGACATAATCCTCCCCATCTGGGCCCGGCGATTGTTTGATATTTATGGTTGATGATCAGCTCTAATAGGTTTGTTGTTTTCTTATGGGATGAATATGAATGGCGGGGAGCATGGGAAGAGGGTTGAGATTTGTTTTGTTTTCATTTTGTTTTGGGTTCAGACCAGAGATCGGTTGCAGACGGAGACGTGTCTGCTCTTTGTCTCGCTGTCCAGACGCAGAGGGAGGGTTTTCCCAGACCGAAGCGTGGTACCTTCTCTCTGAGCGTCTGAAGGCAGATTAGACTTGGACGGCGGGATTGATTCTCACACACAGTGAATCTGAGTGGAAGCAGATGGAGCTCCGTGTTTAGCTGTAATCCCGTTTTGTCTTTTAGAGTTGATGTGATTTGTGTCGGTCACAGTTCAGCTGATGATCGAAGTGCTACTGATGCCGCACATCAGTCATCTGATCCTGAAGCATTCAGCTCCTGCCTTTGCATAGTTTAGCCCTATAACTACTATATATTACTATAGTGTGTATTTGACTGCAGACCACACTGAATGATTAGCCAAAGCCAGTCGATCAACAGAAAAATAATTGTCAAAAATTCTGAAAATCAATTAATTAAGTAGAGGAGGTGATGGTATGGATGACTTTACCATCCAAGGTAATGGCCCTGTTTATATTGTTGGCACTGCGTATAATTTGGATTTTGTGGATTTTGGACATCTGTTTATATCTGATATTTTTATACTTGCACCTTTTTATTGATATTTTATATTTGCACTCTTTCCTACACATTGTGGCATTTTGGGCTGACTCTGATGAGCGTTGACAGTTGAGAGAAACGTGGCGAAATGTTTTGTCTTCAAACCAAAGCAGAGGTCCTTTTTTATTTTACTATTTAACCTTCATTTAACCAGGAGTAAAAGACTCATTGAGATTAAAAATCTCTTTTTCAAGAGTGTCCTGGCCAAGACGGGCACAAATAACACGGTGGCAGACATAAAACAAACATAAAACAAGAACAAATTACAGAATTATAAAATATCAAATCATTCTTCAACATTCAAAACATCTACAGCCGAATGTACCTGCGTCCGAGTCATTTAGAATCACTTTAAATGCGTCCAGTGAGACCAGCTCCTGAAGATTCAGGTGACTTTGCAGCTGATTCCAAGCCGAAGGAGCCACATACTTAAACGCCCTTTTTCCCAGTTCAGTACGGACTTTGGGGACAGTTAAAAGAAATAAGTCCCAGGAGCGCAGACTATAACCTCCCCTACTTTGATGTAGGATGTAGGCCCGTAGGTAGGAAGGAAGTAGTCCTAGATTTCCTAATGATTTGTCAAAGCAGGCAGGCGAGAGGACCAAGCAGCTGTTGGGTAGCTGATCAACTGAACATTTTGTCAATTTTTTTCAGTTTATCAAGTCTTTTGTTTTGTCACCTGTGTTGACTGGTGATGCAGCTGCAGGGACTATTCCCAAAAACTCTTGCTGGTGGTGCATTCAAAGACATCCAGGTGTCCTGGTCCTCTTCTGCTGAACGTTATTTCCAATCACAAACTCTGCTGTCAGAAACTCAAACCCAGAGGACAGAAAGAGTAGACACAGACCTTGTGATTCAAGTAATGCTTTTATTTTATTGTAAAGTTTGCTGTTCAGCAGGAGCCTGCAATATCCATGTGTCCATGAACGCACCTCCAGAAATAGTACTTGTCCACCACTGCATTAAAATCTCTGTACAATGATTATTTTAGTACGCTGACATGAACCGAGTGACACCATGGTTATAACGGTGTTTTGTATTTGGAGCTTTCTAATGGTGCATTCAAGGACACACCATTAGCTGAGTTGTGTCAGTCGGACCCTTTCTAATGAAAGAAACACACACAAATGATTCTCGTCACAACATCCATGTTTACTTATTATCTGTCCTCTGGGTTTGATTTTCTGGCCTCATAGGTCTTTGATACAGTTCTTTTAAACGGACACCTATTATTTATCAGAAAAACATCAGTGTTCTTGAATGCACCATCTGAAAATGGTCCTTGTACGCAACTGCGTTACCACACAGTGCTAACAAACGTAGACAGAAAAGTAAAGTTGATCAAATCTTTAATTATCTATCTGCTGTGAGCTTTAAAGTCTCTGTATGTTGACCTTTTTATTATAGAAATGAACTGAGAAAAGAAAGCAGGGAGGGAAGGAAGGAGAAAGACTTTACAGTCTAAAAATTGTAGAGTGTGAAATTCAGGGGTATTCTGGGATGTTCCCTATGGGTTCAGTTTTATCTCTGTGGTTTCCCCCGGCTGCCGGATCGTTACTGACCCTTGGCCTACTTGCGTGATGGACGACTTTATGGCACTATTTTAGTCCGGAGCGTCACCAAGGGCCAGGCTGCCCGTGCCCAGAGTACGGGTCCTTTCTCTGGGTATGTCGTTACAGGAAAACATGCGTCAGGACGAGTTCAGTGAATCCACAAGATCATGTTGAGCACGCGGAGCTCGACAGGAGGAGGGGTCCAGAACGTTCCCCTTGACCAGAGCTGCGTCATCAAAAAACTGCAGTTGGACAACAGAAAATACTTTGGTGTGAAGGTCTTATTTCTTTCCCAAACACTTCTCCATTATACACAATTAGAGTGACAAAAATATTTATTACCTTAGTGCTCGAAATAACAAACAGTGCATGTTTAGTTTTTGAACCTGAAACATAGCAATTTAATAATATTGAATGTACAAAATTTAGCATTTTTCTTTGCAAGATTTTTTTGTCTGTTTTGACGCTGTGAAGGTTTGTTATTGACAAAACCACTGAGTGTGCACAAAAGCAAATTTGAACAATAATTAATCGGCTTGTCAGGATATGAGATTTAGATCCAGACTTGGCTGGAAATTTGCATATTTTCTCCAGGTGTTCTGTCAGATTCTGACCATTTTAGAATGTGAGAATAATGATAAACTTTTTTATACAATAGATGAAAAATACGTGTTGAAAAAGACGGATGGATAAAGTAGAAACATTAAAAATAAGAGGAACAGCAAATGAAGAGACATTTACAAACAAAATTAAGTGACTAAAGCCAAGAAATACTGTAGATAATATGCTATGTAATATATGGTAAATAACTCTAGGACTACGGCTGGTATCGATTGATTTTTCTACAAAACTTTTTTTTTTCCAATTAACAAAAGAAGCCAACATTCTTAAATGTTGTCTAAACACGAAAACTTTACCTAAATAAATGTGGTAAATTTGCAGAATTTTGATTTAGATTATAAGATTATGAATCCTACCACACTTTGAAACTTTTACTTGACAGTTTTCGATAATTGGTTCTACAGACACATTTCTATGGTGGCCCTGAAGGTCAAATGTTGTTGTGTTTTGTGAAATGTTGTGTTTTGACCTTCAGGGCCACCGTACAGAAACAATTTTTAGCTAAAAGACAGAACAGGTCTGGCTTTTTTTTTTTTAGACCAGTGAAAGAAGTGATGGAGCTCACTGGAAGAAGCCGGACGTTACCGAGAGCCCAACAGGACGACGTTTCACTTTCACTCTGCTCCCAGTGAGAGTCTGACTGCCACAACTGGAAGCGAACAGTTTTGAAGATCGTGAGAGGATTTACTGTTTGCTCAAAGCGGTGGATACAGCGTTGACTTCATTCAACGTTCTGTCCGTGTTTTCTCTCAAAACTTGCTTACAAATCTGTCCCTTCATGCTCTAACAGTCTGGAGCCAAGGGCCACCCATTGGCCACCACACACAGCACCACCTTTGGCTCCTTCCTGCCAGTAGCTAAGCCAACTGTTCATGTGTCGTGCAGGAGTTACATTCACTTTGACTAGTCTGGACAAGCTGAAGTGTGTTCTGAAGTTGTCAGCTGCTCAGTTTTTGGCTCTATTTTCTTTGATAGTTCATTTTTGGAGGATTCCTGATGGTTGGCTTTTAAGCTTGGTGCTCATTTACCGACCTGAAATTTGGCCTACAGTGCTTGCAGATAGTTTAAAGTCAGTACCTTTAATAATTTTGTCATTAATGAGCTCCCATAGATCTCACTTATCTCTGCTGTGTTATTCTGTCAGCAGTGACATTTGAAAAGTGAGGATATGAAGTCCGATTACAGCCAGATCCACTAGGGTGTCATGTACGTCTTCCAGCATGGCCGCCAGAGGACTGTAGGATGACTTCTGTGAGCTGCTGTTCCCACTGGATCCTCCCAATGCTAAAACCGTATCTGCTCCTGATACTGTAAGATATATCTAGAATAAAATCCTCCACCGTTCACAGTACAACATGACATGTGTTTATATAATTCTCCGGTTTCCCTGCTGGCAAGTCATTTTGGATAAAGAGTGTCAGCAAAATGCCTGAAATGTAAAATGAGAGAGCAGATCTTCTCAGAGCCAAAAACAGCGTCACAAATCATCTTTCTGAGAGACGTCTAGGTGCCGCTCGTTCGGCAGGACGCTGGTGTGTTTGTGTAGGATGATGTTGCACAGAGAGAGTTCATTATCCAAAAATAGCCAGAAATAGTTTGTAAAAAGTTGATATTTAACAAGAACCAGTGTTTGTTTTGTCTGAGTGCGAATTACTTTACTTTTAAACTGAGGAGATGTTGGAAGAATACCTTCTGATGGGCTGGAGTATTTTAATTTAATTTAATTTTTTTACACATGATTTTACACCATTTTTAAACACCTGCAGAGATATTGGTTTTGTTTGGATTTATTCTGTCATAAAACAATATACGGTATATATCGCACCGATGACGAGGTTCACATAATGCAGGGTGTTTATTCAGTTGAGGTTCAGAGGGAGTTTGAAAGTAAAAAAAGAGAGATCCTGACTTTTAGTCTCTAATATGTGTCAAGCTCCAAAAACACTGGATCCTACATTTCCCATAATGCATCCTAATACAGTAGCATCTTTCCCTCCCTGCCTGGAAAACACCGACGACTTTCAAACTCCAGAACTCCAGTTTGTGACGCAGACTAAGTTAAAACATTTCACCAAGCCTAAGCTGAGACTTCCCTGCAGAGACACAGAAGACATTACAACTGTTTTCTCCAGCTGAGTTGCTATGACAAGGAAAACTACTGGTCATGGTGAGGATGTTTATCTCCCATCTAAAACCCAGATTTGGACACAAGAAACATTTTATATATAACAAGAATGTGATCTTTACTTAGTCTTTTTGAAAGACTCTGTCAGCTGAGTGTTTCCCCCTCGAGGCGGAGACGAACGCCGCAGCGTGTTTCCCGACTCGTCTGGCATGTTGGTAAATGTGTCCACTAATTCTCAGTAAGACCAAGGACACGCCGGGAATGTACACACACACGCACTGCAGGCTTCACTCTGGGTTTATCAGTCCGAGACATGAAGAAAAATGTTATGTCTGAATTTAAATTTAAAGAATCCCGTCTGAGCTGAGACACCTGAACGTCTCCGCACTCTGCTCTGGTACCTGATCTGCAGTCGTGATGCGTACTTTTATCTGGGTGTCAGACATTCTCGGTGCCAAACCCTCAGAGGCTGAAATGAGTCTATAAATCATGAATTCCTCCCTCCGGGTGGTAAAAAGTGACACTTACTCAAGTACTGAGGTATTTCTACTTAATGTGAGCATTTTCATTTTATGCTACTTTATATTTCTACATGCCACTACACTTCAGAGGGAAATACTCTACTTTATACTCGGCAACATTTATCTGACAGCTGGAGTAACTAGTTGCATTTCAAATTAATATTTTACGTTAAACATTAAGATTATATAATACAAAAAAAAATAAAATAAAAAGAACTCCCAAAAAAGCAGTGTGTAGTTGTGGGTCCTTGTCATGTTTCTTCCCCTCTAAACCGCTCACATGACAATTTCATTTTCATTTAAATAACTGTAGAATGAACCAATATTTTATATTATACTAAAAAAGCGAGGTTTAGAGAAAAATGAATCAGAACTTTGTTTCTTCTTCTTTCCTCTCCCATCGATCTTCTCACGAGCCTTTTGTGGGGCCCGACCCTTAGGTTGGGAACCACTGGACTTAATTAGCTAACTGTATATAAAGTAGTTAAACTGGTTGCAGCTGGTTAAGCAACAGTTAAATGCTACGTATACATTGATATTAACATCTAATAATGTCATATGATTTATCAGGGGCCAACTACTTTTACTGAAACTACTTTTGACACTTAAAGCACATATTCCTGATAAAATGTATTTTCTTAAGTTTTTTTTTTATTTAAGAAGGGACAGTGCACATTAATTAACATGGGCACATACTGTACAGTAGGTCCATCATGGAAATGTGCCAGATTTAGCCATATAGGCTAATTTTCATCTGCAGTTATCAGACCAAGGTGTCTGAAAAGACTGACCAGCAGATAATTAATTACCACCAGTTAGCATCATTAGCCAGCAGGGCTAAAAGGACAAGTGGTTACTGAGTGTTTTTATAGTATTTGTGTTCCTGTAATGACGCCTTCGTTTGTTCAGTGAGATTCAAAAACTTTCCAGAGGAGCTCTGAGCTGAAAGACTTTGACTTCTCAGGTACTTTGTTCTCTGTCTGCTGGGATCTGACTTGCAGCCAACAGTAACTTTTTACCTCATGATTCAAGATTAAGAACCGCTCATCGTATCTTCTTTTCATCTTAATGGCCCGTACGATCTCTTTTAGCACGGATGTTCACGGAGCTATTTCCCGAGCCAAAAATACGACGAGGCGTGACCGGAGCTGAAGCACTTCAACCGGCCGGGATGTTTTTCTTTAATCGCTCACTTTCAATCGCACTTTCAGCACCTGCAGCGACATTCAGAGGCGTGAAGTAACAGAAGTACAAAATCTGAGGGCTTCTGTGTCTCTGCGTCACCTGGCTATCATAAATTACAGCTCACAGGAAGAATAGTGTTGTCAGAGTGCTGCATCCTCTGACCTCTGGACAGTGGTGGAATATAGCTAAGTGCATTTACTCAATTACTGCACTTCTAGCTCATCCAGCCCTACTGCGAACGGAAGCTGACTCTCAGTTCAAGTCTTCATCCCCATGAGTCAAACCAGGCAGCCGTACGTGAGCCAGAGGCGGCTCACATGTGGTCCAGTGGTGCCAGAGTCCAGCAGAGAGCCGGCACCTAAAATACCCTTTAAGTTAAATTCTTGAAATATGTGATAAGAATTAAAGTCCAATAATTTGATTGGACATAACTTATTTTCATCAGCAGTCATGTGACCTGAGTGTTCAGTGTCAACTTACTACTACATGCTGCACGACCTCATCAACCCCAACACACACACACACACTCACACTCACACTCACACACTCACACTCACACTCACTCTCTGCTATAAAACCTCTGGCAGCCTCCACCTGCCCTCCTCCCCGACTACACATCATGCCATCACTGGCATGTGTATGTTTATACTGTGTGTGTGTGAGAGGTTCAGGAGTCCATCTTGTTTTTCATTTGCCGCTCTCCGTGACATTTGTTCCTGCAGCTGAACATGTGCAGGACAATTTCTCGATTCTTCCAGCAGTGGACAGCTGCAGCGTGAATTACACTAAAGCTGCTGCTTTGGGGGGGGGGATTAGGCTGGTGCTGTGTGTGTGTGTGTGTGTGTGTGTGTCTCCTGGGACATGTTAACCCTGTGCAGTCAGAGGTCCTCCAGGTCCTGGTCCAGGACTGGACTTTTACTGTCTCTCTGGCACTTTGCTTTCATCTCTTGTACCAAACTGGTTAGACAAGACCTGCTCAGGTAGCTGCTAGAGAAGACTATCTCAGGATCTCTGTACATTAACTTACATTTAGGGATATAAAAGGCAGTTTTCATGACTGCATGTGCCACAAACTGTCAACCTAGCTGGGTCAGATTATTGTACTAAACTGAAATCTGTGAAAAGTGAACCCAACAGCTGTGGCCAGTTCATGGAAAATCCTATTTGTTGTAGGAAATTCACAAATGTGGGTTTGTTTGTGGTATTATGTATAAACCAAATAAATGGCATAAAATTAAACCGAGGGAGAAAAATGACAGCAAGGGTTGAGGTCCAACACTACATCTCCACATTCAGATGCATGAATTCAGACTGTATCAGGTTTTTTTTTTTTAATCTACAGATGTTTTTTGTTTTAAGAAATACTCCACATTATTTCTGCTGTTTCTTCAATACACTTTACCGATGATTAGTAGAAATATATTATTCACGGCCCACGTACAGTTACACTACAATCCAGTGCACCTGCAGAGCCGCCGCCCCACTCTACTATACCAGCATGTCAAGTCTCATGTTATCTGTAATCGACGGACGAACTGAGATTCGGCTGATCAAATCATTGACGTTTAGGGGGGGCAGCCATGTTGCTAACCATCAAAACCCAAAGACACGTACTTGAGCTGCGTTTATCGTCCGTCCACCAGTCTGTTTTGTCTTTATTGGACACATTGGGAGATGACATAAGGTCCCTAACTGTATTCAAACTGGGGACGTAAGAATTAAAATGCATGAACATCAGACCACTGGGACATCCCAGCTAAACCTTTCTCAACGTTTGATGACAAGACGCCAGGGCGAGGTGATTTCCTAATCCTGTCTATCCTTGAAACTTAACTTAAACAGCCTTTAAACTGTCAGTTTCTGGATGGCAGTCTTGACTCTGAAATGTAAAAACTGAACTCAGACATGAGAGCAGCATAAAGAAAATACTCTATCATCTTCTGCCTGTTTTATCTTTTACAGTTTCAGCCTGCAGTCACTTTACTTCCTCTTCAGGATTCATTTGACACCTTCTGACAAATCACAGATAATGTCACATCTGTAGGGCGAGATGGTGAAGTAACTTGGCTGCCTGCTGGCTGAGTGGTTCGGGGGTTAATCTGAAGGTCTGTGGATGAGCACTTTGAAGTATGGCCTTTCAGCAGCAGCAGCGGGCGGCCGCTGAGCTCAGGATTCGCTTTGGTCAGACCTTCACCGTGAATCATTTTTACCACAGAGAATATATTGATTTCCACAGGAAGACGCTAAAACCCCTGAAAATTGTGCTGGGTAACAGGACACCCCGCAGCAGAGAGGGGATTTCTGCCGCTCTGAGAGCCTCTTGTGTGTTAATCGTCCGCTTAGTCTGCAGAATCTGAGAGTCGTGCCAAGTTGGAATCCTTTTATTGATAGTTTGAAGGGGCAGAGCGGGAGGCCGCGGCCGTGCCAGAGGTTTAAAGCTGGTCTGGGTAGCTGGGTTAGTGCTGCTGGAAATTACCTCTTACCTTGACCTTTTTTTCTCTCTCGCCTGTTTACGGTCAGCTCTGTGCTGGAAACAAACCAACTAGCCAACAGTCTGCAGGGCTAGAGATGCACAGAAGGAAAGAAAAGCAGAAACACAGCTACTGTTAAACACGATGTAATACTTGGATATCAACAGGTTGTTGGATATGAGCAAATATCGCATTGCCTGTGCCAAATTTTAAACATGGTTGAAGAGTCATTCAGTATCTGGTTTTAACATTCAGAAGCTCTGACTAACACAAACATTTTAACAGTGAAACTGAATCATCGCCTCTGAACGCTGCCGTGAGTAACTGACCCCTGATTCAGTTTGGAGGAATCTGTGTTCTCCCTGCTGTAAGAAAAACACAGAGACTTCAACCTCTTTATTGTTCGTGTTGGCTGACACACAATCAACCACACACATGATGGATTGATCTGGTCTCTCCTTCTTCCCCTGAAACCTCCACACTCGTTTGGCCTCCATTAAAGTGAAAACACCACAGAAGAAGACTCTTCTAACGTCTTTAGTGAAGATGTAAAGACAGAATGTGACCCGACTGTAACACAACGCGACCCTTTGCTTCCTTTAACAGGCGAATGAAACTGCATCTGGGGGTCGATCAGCAGTGAAAGCTCTTTGTTTTCAGGTGGATTTGTTTGTCGAGCTCTCACTTCAGAAGTGGAAAACCATCTGTATGTGTGTTTGTAAGGTGCTGTTTTCTCAGAGCGCCACGCCACCCAAAAATAACGGGCTCTTTAACGAGGAGTTTTTACACGCAAGGCAAGTGGCAGCGTTGCGGTCCGCCACGAGGATGAGTTTACGAGTGACCACACAGGGAGGCGGTGGGCGAGCGGCTTCGGGTTTGATGGAGGGCCCCGATCTTTACTGCCTCTGAAACCACAGAGAGGAGAGCTGGATATGAGGATCAGGTAGACGGGGTGAAGAGGTGTTGGCGTCTCTGTGATGATGTTTAAGGTTTAACAGACGAACAACTGCTGCAGTTATGGAAACTCATCAGATCATCAGAGCTGGAATGACCTTATCTCCTCGGTCAGGACGAGTCCCAACAAATCCTCATATCCAAAGAAGAAAGAAGGCTGTTTTGTCACTGTCTTCCAAAAGACTTATGTTCTGTTTAAGTTCAGGCAACCAGTGATAAAAGATCCAGCATGCTGCACGAGGATCACAAACCACAAACAAACATTTCGATCCGATAAAGAACTCCCTCAAGGTTTGTACACCCAACCATCCATCCGGACCTCCTCCACGAGCCGTTTTCTGAGGACTCCTGCAGCTGATCACTTCTTCCTCTCGGTTTGAAGCTGCCACGTTTGGTTTCAGAAGAAAAAGTGCGGGATTATCGAAGCTCAGTGGAGTGAAAACTGTAAAAGCCTCACTGGTTTCTGGTTTATAGGGGATCCACGGCAGACTCTAACTGACAAACAGGTGGTTTTGGTGATGGACAGAAAACACCCGAAGATGAATTTCTTAGACTTCAGTGGTACGGTTTTGGGATTCACATCTGGAGTAAAAGTTGTTAATCAAATACCAAATTTGCACCCGAGGAACCGTCACAGCCTTCTTTCAAGCCAAAATCAAGGAACCTGTAAAGGAAGCTTTGTGTGTGTCATACCTGACTGAGACAAAACTACAGTTTGAACTTTTGGACTTCTTCCTAAAACCTGCTGCCCACTTGAATCATGTTTTCAGGGTGAAGTGGTTTCCTGCAGACTGTCTCCGAGCAGCAGAGGCAGTGAAGTGAAGTGAGAGCTCCAGGTGGCAGCGCCGGGCTTCAGAGAGGACAAGAGGCAGAACAGCAACTGTTGGCCCAACGCCGGCAGATAAATAATAAACCAACTGTGAGTTGAGTTGAGTGCTGGAAGAACAGAGAACAAGCGGTGATGCAGAGGGAGGAGGGGGAGGGCAGCAGTTTAAACCTCTGCACTTGCGGTTTGGCACAGATCGATCAGGCCTGGATTTTTAATTAAACAGATGTCGCCATGAATATTTCAACTTTTGAGCAACACGATATGGACGGGAGTGATGTAATATCTGGAGGGATCAGCCAATAAGCCGAGCAGCATGTGCAAAAGGACCACAGCGACGCTATACTACTGCAGGAATCCTGTTACTTTCCTCCAGTTTTTCTTTTCCTTCAGTCCCTTTGTTCTTTAATGCATGCTGCGTTCAGTTTTTATTTACCCGTGTGTTAAAATCCAACCTTTATGATGTAATACGGAAACAATGGAAGATCACAATGCATTCTGGGTAAGATGTGCTTCTTGAGTATCCATCATATGGACCATTTGTGGACGCCCCTGGTGTTCAGTCCCATTCATTTTCCTGTAGACAACGTTACGTGACTGACAGAGCACTTTGTTACGGCTGGGTCGGCACGAAACTCTCGTGGTTGAGTCATCAGTACAAAAGATAAAAAACTGCATTAGAACATAAGTTAATAATAATAAAATAATAATAAAGTTAACGACAACTCCCAAGGTGCATTTCAACAAGAAACATCCAATTACTGATCTTGAAATTCTGTTACGTGTGCTGCTAACTGTGGGTCAAAGCTAAAGTTTACGCTGACAATGAACTGTCAATACAATCTGCATCTTGAATTCATGAAATTTCAGATTCTGGATGAATTCAGCAGCTACGGCACCGTGTTTTGTTCACAAAATCAACAACAAAGCATTTTGAATTTGCTACAGCACTGATTCACACCTCTGACTGGCTTGTTTACACCTTTGTTGACCTCCTGCATCACTGGGTTTCTGTACAGAGGGAGATTTGTTCACATTCTCCAAATAATGCCTAACCAACCATAATGAAAGTATGTCTTGTATTTCTTATATTTATTTATCATTCTTCTCAAATGTTTGTATTTTTTTGTGGCTGTTTGTTGAACGCTGCTCACTGTGTGAAATTTGTCCTATAAATAAATTTGACTCAACATGACTCGCCGGTTATTTTTATCTAAAACCTCAGTGTGTGTGTGTGTGTGTGTGTGTGTGTGTGTGTGTGTGTGTGTGTGTGTGTGTGTGTGAGCGCAGGGTAAATCCAGTCAGGAACCAGTCTGAAGTCCACGGCGACACGCAGTTCACGTTTTACTCGTCCTACATGTTTCCTCACATCACCATCACATGCAGTACATGTTTGTATAGTTACACATTTATATGTTAATCCACATCCATGCTGGATTTTCTTTAATGAGTTTAATCTTTGCTTCTCTTCCTGCAGTAATGGTTTTAGCCATGCTAGTCTTGTGGTTTTGGCGATCCTCTGACTTTTCATCTAGCACCATCATCAGGTCAAACTTTTTATTTCTTCAATACTTTGGTTTATGACCAAATACCTGCAAAACTATCGACATTCCCATCATCCTCAGCTGTACTTAGTGTTTACTGCTAATTAGCACTGCTGTGTCCAAGTACAACCTCTGAAAGTATGTATTGTACATGATTGGGCCATGTCATGCTGTAATTATATTCCCCACACATACTTAGAGAACATTACTTCATTACGTTCCTTCATTCACAGAGAGCAGTGATTGTGCTGAGCAGAGGCTTTGCAAGACGTGTATTAGTTCCTTAATGTTGTATTCACTCTGAGCAATCTCTTCTGGCGTCAGAAACCTGTCGGAGAAAACACAAGCGGCAGAAGCAGCCCTGCGGTCTCCTTGTGGTGTCTCTGAAGCCTCTGTTGCCCTGACATGTAGTTAAAGATTAGGAGCCTTCAGCATCGATTCAGGGTCCTTGGTACGGCGCAACTGGACGGTGTTGTCCACAGTTTTGATGCCTCCTGCTCATTTCACTGCAGTGAGTGTTGAGTCTCTGAGCTTACTTCCTGTAAACTAGCTGGTCGATGAGTCACCTACTTTGCGAGAGAGATTGATAGCTGCTGGTTTTGATGCTGTGACTCGACAACGGATGACGTGTGAGCGATATAAACGGCTTGACGCTCAAACTGTGACACGTTCCATCTTAACGGGGCATCAGAGGGTGAAGCAGCTGGGTGACATGCAGCCCAGGGGTTAGGGAGTGAGGGAGGGTGGTGTTGTGGTGGTCGTTGGTCGCCCCCCTCCTACCTTACCCCCCCCAGATGCCCCACGATGACAGAGGCCCCTGCCATCGGCCACAGCGGGATACTTGGCACTGACGTGAGCTGTCGGTTCTCCCCGAGGCCGGAGCGTGCCAGGTGACAGCTGCAGGGCTCAGGGTCTCCGCGCATAACAACCCCCCCCAAAAAACATCCCCATCACCCCCCCTCCAAACCCCTCCATAACCCTCCATCCACGCCAGGCCACGCGGGGCGACGTCCTCCTCAATATGACCATTGTTGTGCTCCGGGCCGGCTAAGCCCTCCATATCAGAGGGATGAAACCCCCTCCACAACACACACACACACACACGGGCATGAGTGTGGTGGTGTGTTAACATGAGGATGATGGACTGGACTTTGAAAGCTCAGCAGCTGTTTGCTGTGTAGAGATTCAGGATTCTGCAGGACAGAAAATCCACCGTAGAAGAAAATACTTTTACATTAAAGAGGTCCATACTGATGGTTCTGCATGTGCTACTTCTAGTTCTATTACAGGCTTATTTTACATCACTGATGAACATTTTTCAAGCCATCAGTTCTTAGATTTCTGTCCTTCTGTGCAGCCATTGGTTTCAGTTCAGTTAACTGACTTTCTTCAGCTTGCAGAGACTCCAAACCTCCTTAAGATCCGTGATCCGTCGCAGTGAGCACGATGCTGCCTTTATTCTCTTGTCAAAGCTGCATCATCAACAGGTGGTGATGCAGCTGCAGGCAGAAAGTTGAACGTAATCCGTGTGTTTCAATATCTGAACTGGACTCGCAGGTTCTAGTTCCAGTACTGCTGTAGCTGCGGTCTCCAGGAGTTAAAAAAATCCAAGATGGCCACGACTTTGTGTACGTTTGAGCTTTATTAGATTTCTCACTTTGAAACTAAATATTTGCTTATATATTTTAATAAAGAGCCTTTGGAAATATAAAGTGCCTTTTTATAGAGTCAAAGTCATGACATCACTTCCTGTCTAGCCCCGTTCCACCAGCTTCTGTAACTCAATGAAGTCTTCGACGATGATTTGACACATTTTTCTTATTATTTAGAGTTGTCAGCATTGTTGCAGTGTTTGATTCAGGTCCATCAGCTCACATCTTGTTTCATTTTAGTACAAAATAGTAATTTCTTGTATGCTGACTGCCATAATGCTGACAGTGCAGCATTATGGCAGTCATTATCAGAGCTGGAACTGGTTCGGTTCCACAAACCGGAACAAAATGTATCTGAACACAAACTGAATCAAACTGAAGTAAGCATGGGCTAAACCCAGTGTGTGTGTGTGTGTGTGTGTGTGTGTGAGCGTGTTGTAAGGTGCTGATGAGGTGGGTTCCAGGTTTACTCGGGGTGTCACGGAGGATCTGGTAACAGTGTGTTCTCAGTGTCAGAGCTGGGAGTAAATCACACAGTTAAGAGTGCTTCACTGACACACACACACACACACACACACACACACAGAGTTCGGAGAAGTCTTAAGTGAGGAATGTGCTGGTGTGAGGATTCAGTCGGTGGTCGAAGGACGACTGAGCTTCATGACCAGGATCATAAAAATTATGAAAGCAGTTTGAAACCTGATCCATCACCTTACTACACTTTTATTTATTGATTTATTTCTGTTCTGATCAGTAGGAAAACCCCTGAAGAATCAATGCAAATATACACATGATACATATGTTACCTATACATTTGAGATAGTTATGTATGTATTGCATTGTATTAGCATTATATAAGCAGTTGTTTGCATGTGTATGCATAATACCAAACAATATATTATGGTAAAAGGTCCCTGCTGTACTAGCTGTCTATACTCACCATGTTCCTGACAGATTCCTGTCCTTAGCACACATGAATAAGATGCGTTCACATGTGATGTATATGATATTTTGCACATGTCTAAAGCCCACATGTGCCTGGGGATTTGTCACATGTGAAATATGTCCTGGAGTCTTACATTTCACATATTTTATACTACAGAAAAGATCTTTTATAGTACAGGAAAGAGCTTTTATATAACAGAAAAGAGAGTTTTTATACTACATTACAGAAAATAATTTTACAGAAAAGAGCTATAAGAATTGTAAACAGAGCAGATTATCTTGAATCAGCAAACATATTAGTTATAAACTCACATGCTCTCAAATTTATAGATTTGATGGACTTCCAAACTGCACAATTATTTTTTTTACTAAGATGCTTCCAGACAATTAACAAGAAATGTCAGTAAACTGACTGAAGTTTATTCTTATTTTATTGGCATCAAAAATCCTGCTTTGGTACAACAATCATTTAAATGTATATTTATATAATAAAGAAAGATTGTTAATGAAGGAGGAAAGTAGAAAACCTGTTCTCAAGACTGAGAGAACCAGGAACCAAATCCATTCACTTTCTTTATTGTGTTGTTCATATACAGAGGCACAAACAGATGAAAGCAAAAAATACTGTAGATATAACTGCTGTATGTCGTGTCTTTAAACACTAGAGGGCGCTGTTGATTAATCCGTCGTCAGGTTTTCTCTGCAGACTGTATGTTTCTGTAGCAGGGCGGCAACATGTGTGTTAAAGAGCTGTAAAAATCCTCCCTATTAAGGTTATTTATATTTTAGAGGCTTATTTAAGAAGGCAAACCCCACACAGAATGTCACGTTGGGTTTGACTCGGCTTTGAAATTGATTTATCAGTTTTAAAATAAGAGATTGATCCCTTGATCAAAGGTTTATCTGATCCCCAGCGCGGAAATTCAGTTCAAGGAGCACAAGGAGAGCAATAAGTACAGATAAAGTAAAAACAAATAAATAATAATCCGAATAGAATAAATAATAGAAACTATACAACAGCGTTTGGAGACAATTACAAGGTAAAGTTATCAGGTGTTTTAATATCTATAATGAACTGTTTTGGAGATTTGGACTCAGTGCAGCGCAGTCGGTCACAGCGGTGAAGTATCAGGTCTATTGATCACTCTGTGGTTATTCTTGTGACTCTGATCAATAATTAATGAACAGTGAAACCACCAAACTGCTGCCAGCAGACACTTCTTACATCTGAACACCTGATAACTTCGCCTCAGCGGTTCGAGGTTCAATCAGTAGAAAGTTTGACAGGTGCTGTGATAAGATGAGCGGGGGCTTTAGATCAATAAGAACTTCTGCAGGTTCTTATAACTTTACAAATCAAGACAAGTCAAAGGTGACAGACAGACATTAAATTTCCGATATACTGTACATGAGAAGGTCAAACTATTTACGACTTCAGAAGTTAACAATCTTGTATTGGACACAGGATCAATATAAAGAAACCAAACACGATGTGATGTTTCTCCAAAAATAGTCACTCAGTTATTTTCACTTCATGTCACTGCGTCTACTGGGGAAGAAGAGTCAGCATGGCTGTTTGATGCTTGGTGTTTGGCATTTTCTGTTTTCAACCAAATATATAAAAACACATTAAACACATTAAGTGTAAAATTACACTTTTTAAAAGAGGACGATGGTGAAAGATGGTTTCCAGGGAGACACAAACTACAGAAAACAGGCACTACAGTACATTAGCTTAGGCCAGGCACAGACCTCAGAGCTGCCGGACCTCTGAGGGTTCAGGTGAGTCCAGCACAGGGTCCACCCCCCCACCGCCAACCATCCACGCCCCCACCGCCCAGGAGTCAATGGAGTGTAATTAACATGCACACAGGAGGAGTGTCGGGTTGTTTTTCCTGTTGTCTGAGTGTGTGATTCATCTGTGTGTGTGTGTGTGTGTGTGT